>JAODKC010000107.1:26338959-26404771 GCA_026777985.1 Mormyrops attenuatus
GGTACAAACAGGATCAATGTATCATCAATGGTACAGAAATGTTCCTCAGAGTCCATTTCTGTACCTTAAAAAGCACAATTACCTACAGCTAAGTGTACCATTGGCAGACCCTTGAGGGTACAGCCCCAGTGACAAGCAAAGGTACCAATTTGTACCCTTTTCTGATACTGTAGCAATGTATTGCTAACAAATTACAATATTGCCTGTGTACTGTATGAGTGGCTAATAATCAAAATTAAAATGTGCTATTAGTAAAGCAAGCAATTGTGTTACTGGTATTTGAGAACAGCAAATTGCTCATTGTAATTCAATTCATATATTTCAGGTTTCAAACCAAGTTTTCTGACATACACAATCATACACTACTACTGTGTAGGTAAATGAAGCAATGCAGGGTGTGACACAAAGGTGCATTTTTTTACTCTGTTCTGAGAGTGTACTGTACACATGTATGACAATCTAAATACAAGGGGTGTCTTCTGAAAAGGCATTATTTCAACCACATATCTACAATTTCCCTTATTCTTCCATCACTTTTATGCTTTGAAATTACATTTTTTCATTACATATAGAGTTGTAATACATGAACCTACTTAGTGGTTAATAAATGGATGAGCCAAGAGTTTCAAGGGGCATGGAATGCCCCTATGCTATTGGTTACATATTGTTCAGGGAACAAGCCGTGCTTCTCAATTGAAATGAAAAGCTGAATAGAGAAGGTGTTTAACGTCATCGTATTGCAGACATTCTTTCATTGCTGACTTGCTGTGGAACACAGGTCCACCTAGTGCTAGTAAGGTGTAACATCTGCGTGATTCTCACGTTTATTTGCAGAGACAGAGTGCGGTCTTGAGGAAGAAGGACAGAGATTGATAGAACTTGCTGGACTTGTGTCGAATCAGACGAACGGGAGATTTTTATACGTCACACCTTTCAGAAACTGATGAATAAAATATGTAAGTTGATAAATCAGTTTTAGAAATTGTTGGTTTTTTAATAGTACAACTGAATACGTGTTTATCTTTATTATCATTATGGTAATATTGTTTGACGTGTGTGTATGCGTGTGTATATATATACGTCTCTTTCTCTCTCACATACACACACTCTCTCTCTCTCTATCTCTCTCTCACACACTCTCTCTCTCTCGCATTCTAAATCTCCCTCAGTTCAACTCCATGATGAGGAATTTTACTGGATGAAACAACTGACTCTCCTTTGCAGTCTCACATCTCAGCTTGACACTTGTTAAATTAAAAGAAGACCTAACCGGGAAACACGTGTAGCTGTAAGTCGTTGAAAGATACCATTAATGTCTACGGTGGAAAGACAGCCGCATCAAAGATAATCGGTCCAGAGTCGAGAGAACAGAAATTAAACACAGCGACTTATCCTGATGGAGAGTACTTATAGAGATCTGGATTTCTGGCCAGTAAATGAGTCCTGGAAGAATGGAAGTTTTAACGACACGGAAGGGGGTAACCAGACGATGAACGCCCTGAAGCGAAACGAAGAAGTAGCAAAAGTGGAGGTGGCCGTACTCGTACTGGTCCTGTTACTTGCCCTAGCTGGCAACGTGTGTGTCTTGGTGGCAATCCATACCACAAAGCACGGTCAATCACGGATGTATTATTTCATGAAGCATCTTAGCATCGCCGATCTTGTTGTGGCAGTCTTTCAAGTCCTGCCACAACTCATTTGGGACATCACATTTCGATTTTATGGACCCGATTTCTTATGCAGACTAGTTAAATATCTGCAGGTTGTAGGAATGTTTGCTTCAACTTATATGCTCGTTCTGATGTCCATAGACAGATGCTTGGCGATCTGTCAGCCATTGCACTCCCTGCACAGGAGAAAGGACCGCTTTTATGTAATTGTCTCTTGGACTCTTAGCCTTTTATTCAGTACCCCTCAAGTGTACATCTTTTCCCTGAAGGAAGTGGGAAACGGAGTTTATGATTGCTGGGGAGAATTTGTTCAGCCCTGGGGCGCTAAAGCATATGTAACATGGATTAGTATCACAATCTATATCATGCCTGTTACAATACTGAGCATCTGTTATGGACTAATTAGCTTTCGGATATGGCAAAACTTGAAACTTAAAAGGAAAGAGCATTGTATAACTCTCACACCTAAAGCATCCAAGAGCGCTGCGCTTTCTCGGGTGAGCAGCGTAAAGTTGATTTCCAAAGCAAAGATAAAAACGGTTAAAATGACTTTTGTGATCGTCGTGGCGTACATAGTCTGTTGGGCACCCTTCTTCTTCGTGCAGATGTGGTCGGCGTGGGACCCCGCAGCACCCAGAGAAGGTAAACATCCAGAAATAATGTTAAATCGTGAGACAACTAAAATTGTCCACTAGCTTGCAATGCAATCTTAATGTGAATTAGTTTTGTACAGCATCAGCAATAAAACAGATTCGTGCATATTAAGCAAATACATAAATTTAATATGCACACACGTTCTTCTGTAGATTGACCTGCAGCATCTTCCCATTTTATTATTCTTCGGGTCTAACCCGTGCAGCTCGGATTATTTGGATTACGTTGAATGATTCCCAGTCGAAACACTAAACTGTAGTTAAACTGTCCTTGTATAAACGACACATTACATCAATGATATATTAATGGTCATTGGGGGAAAATTGACTCTGTATTTATCGAAACCAAACGTGTACAAAAAAAAATAAAAGATAAATAAAAATAAAACCTGTTAGCGGACATGTAACCCCTTTTGTTTTAAAAAATTAAGCCCAGGTATGTCTAACTAAGCAATTCAATCAATACCACTGTCATGGTGTGCGAGACGAAGGGCTCGAAGTTAATCAGTTTTTGAACAAAATGGGTTTTATTTAACTGAACGGGAGCAGGGACGCAAATCAAGGCTGCGAGGGGTGAAAACGAGAAGGCTAGTACGGGGTTAGGTCACGGGCAGACAGGAGGAGTGATATCAATGACCGGACTGGAGCTGACGAGAAAAAACATGTAATTACATGCAAAGGCTAACGAGGGGGCAACAAGCAACAGGCGTGGCTCATCAGGGCCACGTTAGGGAGGAGACAGGAGCGTATGACGGGCAGGACCTATAACAACATGTACTTCACAAAGCTTTTAAGTATTAGCTCAGCCCAGCTCTGACATTTTACTTTACGCACGAATAAACATCCTGTTACTGCAGTGGAGACTGTCAGTGAATGTTTGGTAGGAGATGGCAGCATGGCTTTCAAGTTTGGCTGATGAGAGACTAATTCGTAGAATCTACTAAAATGCATTCATATTTAAATCAATTTTCATACTAACATTTTCCACATCTTTATATCTGTGAGCTTCACAGTACGAAATTTATTCCTCAGCAGTTCACATTAAGTCAAGTAGGGTTTACAGTATTATCATACCATACATAAACAGATATAGTGTGGCACGAAATATTGTTCCCTCAGGACCACAATGCAACCTACAAGCTTTTGATTTTCATAATAGTTAAAGTGCAAAACACAGGACAGTGCAAAACAGGGGGGATGGACTTGGGTTTATCCATAGTGCAATGTGCGTTACATGTCCTCACAGTCTTTGGGAGGAAACTGTTGCTGAACCTGCCAGAACTGGCTCCGATGCTCTTGTACCTACACAAACACTCCATGGGAAGTGTGGCATGGGTCTTCCTGAATGGTAGAAGCTAGGGCTGGGCAATAAGGACCAAAACCATATCTCAGTATTTTTCGGAAGAGTAGCGGTACATTATGCACATCTTGCTATTTTCAGTTGCAAGTTAAAGTCATATGTGAAATGTCACAATAAAATGAAATTCACAATTAAAGCAGAGTGTGTTCAAAATTAAATGCAAATTCAGGCTTTCCTTCACTGTACAACTACAGCTATTTAGCATAGCTAAATATTTCTTTAATTCAAACAGAAGTCTTGAAATAAAGACAAAAATATTATGCCTATATCATTGTTGCATGGGTCAAACACAGCATCTAAGACATAAATGTTTCATTTCACTATGTCCACTGACTTTTTCTTCAGTTTATGACATTGCCCTCAAAACAGCTGAGAATCCTGGGATTCTGTGTAATGTCACAACCAAAGGCCTTGCGTTGTTTACAACCAGGAAGGAAAACTAAAGTTTTCTTGTAATAATCTTAATATTCCCCAATTTGAGTATCAAATTACAACATGCTTTAATGCAATCAAAGAAATAATAATTAATTATGAATTTAATATTTACGCTAATGCATTAATTTTAACACCCCTGATTTTAATGCACAGTAGAAGTATATCAATATGAACAGTATTGTCTCATCATATATCTTGTTAGAAAATATATTGATATATTGTAAAAAGTCAATATACTGCCCAAGTGCTAATAGTGGCTTTGCAGTGCAGTTTTAATGGAAAATGGCCTTGATGCAGTGGAGAGAGATCCCAGTGATTATTTCTGCTGTATGCACTGCTGCAGGTACTTGCAGTCTTTGACTTTTCAATTCCCAACCTGGACTTTCCTGAAGTTAACAATCATCTCTTTTGTTGTGAATAGCAATGGACTGAGGACACAGCTTTGGGGGGTACCAGTGCTCAGTATGGTGCTATTGGAGATGCTGGGCCTTCCTTATAGTTTTTTGTTCAAATTTACATGAGAAATTAAAAAAAGCAAAGTTCAATGCCTTGCTGAAATGGTAGAATGTATCTTGGAACTTTAACATAAACTAGACTGACTTCAGCTCTGAATTCAGTTTCCAGTTGGGTCTGATGCTTCCTGGCCAATAACTCATTAACCCTGTTATTCTGAACCTTGCCTTTATGACATAATCTTAGTAAAGATTGGACTGATATACTTCAGTCTTCTTTCCTAACCACAAAAGTCTCAGTATGTTTTATGGTACCAGCAGCATAGTCCTTCTGATGCCATCTCAGATTTATTCAGTTAACAGAAAAACAAATCCAGAGATAAAAGTAAAGAAAGTGTATCCTTTAGTCAAAGCTTTTAGCGTGCTTTATTTTACCCAGCGAAACAATATTTGCACATGCCTTTTTAATTTTGAAGGTAATAAGGGCTGATCGATTATATTAATAATCAAGTAATCTATCGATTAATCTGACGATTCATCGAGTAATCCTTTTTATATAATATAATATATACATTGCACTTGGCGCAAGGCTAGAACCAACCACACGTTGCAGAGTGCACATAACCTTAGTTTTAGCAGCGATTATTTTGACATACAGGAGTCACAATAAGCAAAATAAATTAAGTCAAAGTGATGACGAAGACAGGCTAGGCTACTTCGAGAGGGTAAATGGGACATATCTATGGCTAATCCCGCATTATTGGATGAGTCCGTCAAACCTGAATGTCTTCTTTTATGGTGTATTTGCTCTGCAGTCGTTCGTTGCTTTGCAGTTAAGATCTGCTTTGCAATACTGACCGACAACTGCATTCTCATTTACTTTTAATGTGAAGTGCTTTCACACAAATTATGCTGTCCCTCTATTTGGACCCTCATCCTGCATGTGCCATCTACCTTCCGCCATATTGCTGAGTAAATGAGAAGTAAAATTTTTATTGATATTTTTAATAGTGGCATAATTGAGTTTAAAATCGAGTAATTGTGACAGCTCTAAAGGCAATCATCGGGAGCCTAGTGGCCATAGAGAAGGTTTTATATATTAAAACTTTAAGCTTAAATACAACACTGCTCAATACATAGCAGACAAACTTTGCATTTAAGTATGCAAGAGGTCATTGGAGGTAGAACCTGGGGAATAAAGCGTCAATGTATGACTCATAGCATGATTTTAGGGCAGTAGTTTTTTGTTGAGGAGCCATATTGCATCCTGAATCTTGTGGTCCAAGTGCTTAAGATTCTATCCCATCTACCAAAAGGGTGGGAGTTAAAATCTGTCATGCCTCAGAAGAGAGACTTGAGGACAGGCAAATGGCATTTTTTGGGGTGCAATAACAGGAACAGAGAAACTAAATGGGACCACAAGGGATGATGAAACCAGGAAGACTAGCAAATGGAGTGGCACTGAGAGGAATAATGTTAGTGACAGAAGCACTTTTACTGTATACAAGACTGACAAGGGAGCAAATGAGAGGCAGCTGGCGTGATTAACAGAAGCGTAGGAATGAGAGGTAAGATAAATCAGTGTAAGGCGTGGCTTGTTAGGGCCACGACATGGAGGAGACAGGAGGGTCAGGCAGATATCGCAGGCATTGTGCATTTATAAGACACTGCATTAGTTGTTGATTATATGTCCTGAACTGAGGTGTTTTCCAGTAATTTTCCAAGCAGTCAAAATAATTTGTCAGATTTCATTTAATTCGATATTAATGGTGCTTGTAATTGTGTTGGCAAGGAAAAATGCATGCAAGTTTCCATCCTTCCATTCTTCTTCAAACCATTTATCCTGGTCAGGGATAAAGACGAATTAAAAGTTACTTAATGCAAAGGGTGTGTTTGAGCCCTTAATGAGTCTGGTGCATTTTGAGTTTTGTAAACGATTATGTTTATTCTTAATAAAGAAAACAGTGGGTTTACATTTAGTACATTTTATTACTGAACTGCTGCTCAGTTGTGTACGTTCAGCGAGGTCACCTTGTCAAGGTTGGCACCCATCCGACCCTGTCCTTTGTGTTCTGTTTTGACCAGCAGGTGGCTGGCCATCTTGTTCCCTCTTCCATCTTGTCCCTTAGCCCTAGTGTGTTTTCCCTGTTCCCCAGACTGCCCCACGGCTTGGTGTGGTTCAGAAGCCGTTCACCCTCTGGTCATGGGTTTGAGGCCATGTCTCAGAGGCCAGTTTCTCTTACTTTATTTGTATATATTGCTTTTATTTCCCCAGTATTTGGTACTTTGTTTCCTTGTTATACTGTAGGTTTGCCCTGCTTTTGTCCTGTTCACTTCCATTCCTGTTAGATTTTGGTTCCATGTCCCAGTGTGTAATTAGTGCTTCTTACTTTCAGTGTTTGTTGGAGTTTCCCTAGTCTTGTGTTCATTAGTATAAGATACTGTGCCTATTGTCTTTTTTCCCTGTGCCATTGTTATTGGTTAATTGTCTTATGTGTCACGTCTGCCACTGTTAGCTCGGTTATCTTTTGTATTTAAGTGCTTCCCCTCCTTCTGTTCCTTGGTGATTCATTGTGTGCAAGTAGCTGTGTTTTGTTGTGGTGGCGGCTCTGTTTGTTTTTTCTAGTTCTGCTCCCTGTGTTATCCTTTTCCCCCTTGTTGTTACCTTTTGATATTTCTGTTGTTAGTTCTTGTTTCCAGCATTTGCTTTTGACCCCACATGGTACTTCTGTTTTGTAGTTTACCCAGTGCGTTCAGTTTCCCCAATAAATGCCTTTATCTTGTAGCTTTTAATCGGATTGTCACCTTTTTTCTCTGCCTACACCATGCTGTGCCACAACACACCTTTTTTTGTGGAGTTCCACAGCTGGTATACCAGATAACGAGCCTGTTTTCTGGTTAGTTGTGGTTATCTCGTTTTTGAATTTTCCTGTACACCTCATCCAGGAACCACCTACATCATCAGCTGCCCCACGTCCAATGGTTACCTGTTCCCTGCGTTGTGGTCTTGGGGAATATCAGATAGAAGCCTGTTTTACGTGCTCTTAGACTCTTGCTGCGAAAGCCAAAAAATGTGTTTTGAGTGTTCTGAGTCTTTTGCAATGACCTGTGGATAATTAATTTATGAGGCATTTTGTCTAGTCTAGCTTGTGCAAGGTCATTGCAGGGAGAGCACAACGGGCCAATGAGTATCCACAAATACAGAGTTCTGAGTCTCAGACATGAGTCATATTCACCTGGAGTATTGTGAAGACAGAGTTCATTAACAGCCTAATGCTATTGGCAGCGGATGTTACTGAAACAGTTATCCAGTTAACACTAGATAGTATGTCATATCTTCTGTCACTAGCCATCCATGGCCACATGGGAATCTTTTTCATGATGTAGTTACAGTATACGTTTTTAAGGGCCATAGGGGTAAATAAAGTAATGGCAGTTAATTTTTCAAACCTTGAACCTTAAATTGATTTAAAAGGCAATATGGCAATACTAATAATATCCTGTACTGAAACCTGACTTATCTTCAAAGTATTTTTGTTGTGCTTTGCTTGATTTTGAAAATGCACAGTCGTGATTTATTCCTTTTATGAATCAATATAAACCAATTTATGAAGAGAGGAATAAAATGGTTATATATTGCTAGTACTTTATTAGTGAGATCAATGTTCCATTTAGCATGGCAAGCTGTGTCATTAGTACAGCAATAAATAATTATTCCACATCCGTTTAAGCTTTCTTGATACACGGTAGTTAAGAAAATTAAATTAGAAATCACTATTTAATTACTAGAAAGTTGAGTGTATTGTTGACATTTCATTTTATAGTTTTGTTTTTAGTCATAGGTTCTGGGTTGAGCTAAGGTAGGGATTCTCAACGCCTGGTCCGCAGCCAGTTTTATACTGGGCCGTGAAGTGGTGGAGTTTTGGGGAGGGCTTGGTTAATTTCCAAAAGTACTTTTTTCAGTTCACACCATTTTTAACATCTGCTAGCTACACATGTTCTGATCTCACCTTCAAAAAACCTAGCACCTAAAATTAAATCTGGCCCACTGATTGATTTGATTCTTGTACAATGTAAACTAGTCCATAGACATCAAAACGTTGGGAATCCTTAATCTAAGGTAATAGAAAATCTTAATTATTGAGGATTCTTCACTGAAATGCAATTTCACTGTCCCTGTACAGTGGGAAAACAATGAAATCAGTGAATACTGGAATCGGTGCAAACTGTCAGCCTATCACATATGGGACTGAGTGACGATCCTTGAGGTGGTTAGAAGACAAAGGGATTTATTTAGAAATTAAGCACAAACTACACACAAAAACAAAAGGACCACAAGTGGTCAAAACCAAAGGCAGTTAGGGCAAGAAGACTAGGACTAGGACTACAAATAACACTCAGGGAAACAACGGAGAGATGGCAACAAAGAAAAGTAACTGGGGCCTAAAACAGTTAACACTAACAAACCATAATCATGTACACAGACAACACTAACAATGACTGGCAGAGAACCAGGGCAATCGTAGGTACTTATATTCACAGCAACTTAATGAGCACATTAGGCCTGGGAATAGGGAGTAAGATGGGATGGCCAGCAACACCTGCTGACCAAATGGGAACATGATGGACACGGGAGGGACTGATCCTGACAACCAAAGCAATACTCAACTGAAGCATGTGTTGGCTGACTTGTTGTCGCCCCCTGTGCTTCCCATGCTAATGTCTGTTTGATGTGGTTCTTCCCTGTGGACAATACGAGGACCACATAGACTGGCAGGTAATTCAAGTATGACTGAGAAAAGAGCTTTTCTGGTATGTCATCCGTCTTCATTTTATCTTTTCTATGCCTATTTGTGAGATTTCTTTTGAGGGCAGTGATACTAGAAGCCTTTCTCAGTTTCACCTCATGAATAGAAAGTTTCGTGATCGAACAAAGTACTTTACAGATGATGGTGCTGGACCTAAATATTTTCATTTAAAATTGATATACATGAAATATTTCAGAACATACCTTCCGATTTATGCTTGCCTTGTCCACAGGCTTTGGTTAAAGAATAAAAATATTGACCATATTACAGAATATAATTTTATATGAAGTGACTTCATCAGTTCATAGTATGTTCTGTGAGATAAATAAACAAATCTATAAATAGGCAAGATGACATATAAAGGATTTCTGTGCCTTTTGATATCTAAATTTGAGGTCTTGGCCCCCAAAACCTCTTTTTATTGGAAAAAATACTTAAAAACAAAGATACATCAGTAGAGTTACATATTTTCTTTTTAATATAGAAACACAATATCCCCACCTTATGGCACCCAGACTGGATTTAAAAGGGGGGGGGGGGGGGGCAGGCAAAAAAATTTAAACAACTCCCGTTCATTATGGAAGGTATGTTTATTATTATATATTATTGCATATTAGTTACTAATATAGCCTGTGAAACACATGGAAAATAATTAAAATGGGCATTAATGGCAAACATAGTTTCAAATGCAATACATGTGCTATATATTTTCTATGTACAGTATTGAATCTAATGTTCTATAATTGCCTTGCTAGAATAATATGTAATTTGATTTGAATGCCCTAATGGCAGTTATTGTTGACCACCTTGTATTTCAGACTAGGGTGTTTCTGCATATATACATATATTTAGGCCCCATCTTCTCTAACCGCTTATCCCGTTCAGCCTATGAGCACAAGGCAGGGAACAACCCAGAATGGGACACCAACCAATTGCAGGGCTCACTCACACCATTCACACCTGTAGGCAATTTGGTAACTCCAATTAATTTCAGCATGTTTTTGGATTGTTGTGGGGAAAACCACACGACAACACAGGGAGAACATGCAGACTCACACATACAGTACACTAACAGTACCTACCCTGGCCCTATGTGTGTGTGCGTGTGTGTGTGTGTGTGTGTGTGTGTGTGTGTGTGTGTGTGTAGAGCCGTGGGTAAAAAAAATTAAAAACCACAGCGCAATTGTTTGTTTCACTTATTACTCAGTTTATAGGTGTGTGTCTGTGGATAATTTAATTTTTTTTTGCAAACTGCAGTCTGGTTCTTCTCTGTTTCTCATTAATGAAGGGCTTCTTCCTTCCTTTATAGGACTTCCATCCTAATTCTAGGACCATGATATGAACTGTTCTAGCAGTGCAGTTCACAGCTAGAATTAATGCTTCCCATTCCTTTTGAAGGTCACTTGATGTCATGCTACAATTCATCAGAAATTGTTTGATAAGTTAACGGTCATCTCTGGCATTAGAAGATCACTGCTGCTCTTTACCTGACTGGTTTCTGGTCATTCCCAGTGTCTCCTGCTCCACTTCACTATAACTGCTAGAGGAGTTATAGTGAATCAAAGATATGACATTTTCTTGCTAATAGAAGTATTCAATCTTTTTTATTGGAAAACTTCATTTTTAGTAAGGTGTTCCTTATTCTTTGTTATATGTGATTCTACTAATGTGTTGTATAGCTTTGAATATCTGATGATGGAACAGGAAGCCTCTCAGGAAATAAAGGGCATGTTCTCACACACAATCCTCAAACTTCAAGGATGCTAGTTCAAATAACTTTATGTGAGGCAAACTGTCGTCATTTTCTTTAATTATGTTTCAGTCATTCTCTGAATTGTAAGAAATGCAGTATGAACATTACAAATAGTATTTTTATAACAAATAGATATTTATTGGTGCTTTTCCCAAACAAATAAGGGAAAATTGATGTAATCGCAAACTGGACTGTAAAGAAGCAAGCTCACATACCTTGTTATTATACAGGGGAGGTTGTGTATTCAAAAAAAAAGAAGCTTTTACTTTAAAAGAAAGAAGACACATTATCCCAGATTATATTAGTGCTTCCAGTTCTCTGTGGTTTTGGTTGGTGTTTTCATTTCTTGAGAAAGTCATGGGAACATCTTGGAATTTTTCATGTTATAAAGAGAGACAGCACCCTGTAGTACTATTATCATTGCTGCTACAATTCTTCTCCCATAAAATAGATATAATTTATGATTTTGGTTTTTTTTATTGTAAAATAAATTTTAAAAACTTTGTGTCCAAGTAATTTATTATGATTATCCAGTTTATTCTTACGTAGGGGACAGTAAAATTGCACTGCTGTTTTTTTATTTTATTTTATTTTTTAGAAGCAACAACAGCTTTATGAAGTAGCAAAAGTAAGACATCAGATGTTCTTCATGTTCTAACACCCGTGACTGTCTCTTTATGTGAGTCAAAATGTTCCTTGTTATGTTTGTCATTTTACGTCATATATCTCCAATGCATAATTATAAGCCAGGATGAAAAACGAAAAATGTGGAATAAAATGAGGAGACGTTTTCAAAAACTAATATCAAACTTGAAGGATTAACTATCATAACTGTAATTTAAACATACTTGTATGTAAGGTTCTAAATCTTTAGGTAAATAAAAAAACACATGCATGGAATTGTTTCTTTTGTGTATACAAAATAATACTCATTGTATTCAAAGGGTAACATTTTTAAGCTATACCTCAACTACCTGATTTAAACATAAATATATTTTTTCCAAATCTTAAATAAACTTCTAAAATCCACTCTCCCCAGTGCATGAAATTTGTGATCCCCATGAGCTTAATTGTACTAGAGGTTTGATTCTTGCAATGTGCTTTAACCTTACATGCCATGTGTGTGTCGACAAACGCGTTCAAGAGAACAGGATGAAAGCATTCATGGTCTGATATACTGATGGGAATATTAGGAAGAAGGGGATTTTCAAAACAAGAAAAACAGCTTTTCCAGGCATTTTTTGTGGTTATTTTTCTCCTCCTCTCACTCCTTTGAGTTATTTTCAGTCTGGTAGAGTAAATGTAAAAGTAAAAGTAAATGTTTTCATTGAAGGAAACTTTTTATTGTTACCATTCAGTATCACATATTATAGCAATGGGTATTTGTTTGTACAAAACTGTTTGTAAATTAATGTATAATAGGAATTTTTTGCCAGGTTCTATTGAACCAGTATCAGAATGTATTCATTAGTGAGACTTCTAAGCACTTATGTAACTCGCTCTGGTTAAGGGCGTCTGCCAAATGCTGTAAATGTAAATAGGATTTCCACAGATGACATATTGTCATGTTTTCATGATTGAGAAGGATTTTTATGGATCATAGAGTGTATTGCATATTATTGGAGGGTCAAGTGAGAGGGTTTCTTGATACAGATATGGATTTGTTTCACCTGCCCCATTTTTCGACTATCATTTTGAATTGACTTCTTCCGTTTTGTTTTGACCTCTAGTTACCCAGACAACAATTTGATGTCGGTTCCAAGAACAGCAATTTCCTCTTATTTGTCTGATTCCCCAGTTGTGCCCTGATGCATTGTTTTTATATTTATTTGGTATTTCTTTTTGTACCCTATCCTTGTCTGAGACTCTGAAAAGCGAAGGGTATGTTAAATAAACGTGTTTTCTTTTTTAAGTCCCTGTGATGATTAATTTCTATCCATATTCACATCTCTTGCATGCAAATGTATCATTTAACAAAAGCCCATATACATTTTGTGTTCAATTCTTCTTTTTCAGAGATTGCATTCATCATTGCCATGCTATTGGCCAGCCTGAATAGCTGCTGCAACCCATGGATCTACATGTGTTTTGCGGGCCATCTGTTCCACGACCTGGTGCAGCGCTTTGTCTGCTGTTCCACACTTTACTTGAAGTCCTCCCAGTGCCACTGTGAGCGGGAATCCAGCCACCGGAGCAACACCTCCACCTTTGTGATCAAGAGCACCACCAGCCAGAGAAGCATCACACAAACCTCCATAACATAAACCCTCTTGCCAGTCTCCTTCCATGCAATCCTTCACTTTGAAAATCACAGTATCTGCTTTTAAGTTGAACCAAACTTACACATGTGCTTCCTGCCAATGTTATATCCTCCTTCAGCTCCAAATCCATACCAGGCTGGAATCTTTATTGCCTAGACCTTCAGTTCTTTGCAGCTTTACCAAGTTGATTGTTTTGTCCAGCACCTACAGTTAGGCAGTTCATAAAGCACTTATCCTTGCAAGATCACAATAATAGCTTTAAACTACAGTAACTACTGTCAAATAAGACATTTCTATAACCAGAGCTTACTTCTTCTGCCCATACCTTAAAGAGCTTAATTCACACTGTAGTCAGAAATGTTCCTTGTGCCTAAAACAGACCACTGCAAATGGCCATGTTCTATCAAAGAAATGAAGTGAAAGAAAAAACTACTAACGTTATTATAGAATACAAATATTTTAATTTTTGTTTGATCATTTAGGTCATGAAGAGTTCAGGTGAAACAGTATGTTTCCAAGTACCAACCATTGGTTTCATTATATTGTACAGCTCAATAAAGTCACCAGGCTTCTTTACGCACTTGTTTTTGTTATTTAAGTTAACCCTCAAATTGTAGTTTATTTGTACCTGAAATTATAACAATTATTTCATCTCACATGATATTAAGCATGAAAATGTTAAAAATTACATTATTGTGGATGTTATGGTTCACTGAATCTCTCACGCGAATTACATCTCCCATAAAGATTATACTTCTGTGAACGCAATCTGTTGTTAAAGTCCGCAGTGCAGCTTGTCTTATGTGCACTCAGTGGCCGCTTTATTAGGTACCTCTCCGTAGAACTAGATGCTCCTCCCTCGTCTACAGAACCCCTCAAGGATTGGGGACTCATGCAATTGGAGATACATATTAGTAAAAACCCTAGGAAAGTGACTTTTCCTGAAATGTCTAGCACCAGCAATCATACTACATTTAAAATCACTTAGACCATGTGTCTTAGCTGTTCTAATGTTTAATGTAACAGTAACTGAACCACTTGGCTATCTGTATGCTATATATATTGAGTTGCAGCAACATGATTCACTGTTTTGAGGAACAGTCTGTTTGTATTAAGGAGCAGGTGTACCTAATAATTTCGCCACTGAGAGTAGCTTATTTGGGGTATCTATATTTGTATATTTTTGTTATTCTGCACACAAACATTACTTATTGGACACTGGGTAACCTGCAAGAATAAATACCAAGTGAACATTGGTTTTAATGAATATATATATGTAAAATAACACTTGTTCTTTCATCAAATCCATATCATTTAGATTTTTTTTCATACAACATACTAGCAAATATCCAGTTATATAAAATACTGTATACCTGACATATTTTAAATTGAAACATACTTCTTCCATCATCTTTTTGCAAACACAAAAATCAATCCTTTAACAGATCACTGTTTGTCATTAGTTTAGTATTTTGCACAACCACCCCCTCATAGGTGTCATTTCCCTAACTAAAACAAATGTCATCTTTTTACTCTGACCTCTATTGTTAGCAGTTCAATGACATCTGAACAAAAACACCTGCAGGAACACCAGCCCAGCAGTGCAAGAACTGCAGATTGCACCTGATTTACATTCATGTTTTTAATGGATTCTTTCATCCATCTGGTGCACAAATTATGTAACAGCACATTTTAAACATCCAGTAGCACAAGCATAGTGTAAATTTGGCAATGTTGTGGAAAAGCCATTGAATATGAAATTCCGAAAAGTAAGTAATATAAAATATCAGGGTAATTTCTCTTCACTGCAGAGATAATATTTTGGAAGTGTTCATAGTATTATAGAACCGTAAATTACATTTTGAAAATGTATGTGCAGTGATTGAATGTTTATAAAGCTTTTCAATGTGGGAAAACAAGTTATTGTGTAATTCCACATGCTTTATTTGGTCAGGTATTGTTCAATGTGCTTTATCCTTTATTTTAAATGATTTTGTGAAATAAATGTATTGTTTTCTATAGTTTTCTCAAGTGAGACTTATTTTAGTTTGGCGTTTCATTTCTTGTATTGAATTTTTAAAATCATAACTTAAAGCTATGATACAACAGGTACAAGGATAGCTGTATGAAAATTCACTTGACATTTACTCCCTCCAGTGGTTGGAAAACACTCGTACTACATTGTTGCAAAATATGCAGTTACACCAGGCATACTTTCTCTCATAAACACTGAAGAAAAAAAATCACAAATGGTTAAGGTTCATTAAAGGAAATAAATTGGTAGAATCTTAATTCTTGTTTATAAACACAACATATTACATTATACATTAAAGACAAAAGAACAATCCCCTAAAAATCCATTGTTTCGCAGAATTTTCCCTTTTCATCTGGTTGTATATAATACAGTAGTTAAAAAGCTCTTAACATATGTTTTATTAGGCATATATTGCATTTTAATAAGATAGCTCCCTGGAACACCATTTATGGCTTTTTCATTCCAAAAATTATTTGTTTAAAATGTTGCTAGGCAGAACCACAGACAGCCAGCTGCTTCTCTTCATTTGAAGCTATAAAAATAGGCAGAATAGCTGTGAACATAGACCTGGAACAGGCTTAGAATGGATGAGCCATCCTCTATTAACATAGTGAACCCAGCTATTTGCTTGTGTAATAGTAGAACAAGACAAAGGGTTCTCTTTTGGAGCTTTTGGTTGCAATGGAAGCTCCCAGTTTATGTAGGGGTCAGGAACATATAAAGATACGACTCGAGCTGGGATTCTGCAAAATCCAAATCAACTAAAGGACCAGAAACTTAAGTGGCCTGACCTCAGGCAATCTTGCACCCTGGTGTTGTACTTTTATACCTCCTTGCGCAGGACCACCCTGACACTACTGAACACCCTGCCTATAGCCTCAAACAATGGGTCACAGAAGGTGTGGATGCAGAGTGAGTAGACACGGCTGAGGCACTGGGTCTCGATCAGGTAGCTCTTGATGCAGGGCATGACAGCCCAGATATGGCAGAAAGAGATACAGGCAAACAGAAAGCCCCACAGCAGGGAGACAGGGATGCCGAATACAGCAGACAGCAGGCGGTAGCACCAGTATTTGGAAACGGTAAATGTTGTGTAGCTGGCCTTCCACACACCATCCAGGCTGTGCATCCCATCTGGCTCAGCAATCACGTCCTCAAAATCCACCTGCAAACCAGAGGCAATTTGTGCAGCCATTTTGCCACGATATTCACAGAGAAGTATGACTATCCTCAGAACTGGCATAATAGTATATCACAAATGTTCCATTACTGTGTATTCATTTGTCCTATCTTGGCAAAAATATTCCCACAAGGATGGTAAACCAAAAATATGTAACTGAGTCATTACAACTGAGCCTTGCGAAATCAATCAATCTATCTATCTATCTATCTATCTATCTATCTACACTGTTAACTAAACAAAATACAGGCCTTTTGGCATTTTTACTTTTCGATCGCATTCACAGATCACAGACCTGAAAAATGTCCCCAAAAGTAAGGAAGTTTCGGGTTTTACCACACTTTGGGGACATTTTTGTCCCCAAACGTGATCTATGCAAACCCCCCCCCACACACACACACACACACACCCACACACATTCATGCACACACACAGTTCTCATGGAAATTCTTGGGACACTTGCTTAATTCTGTAAAAATGCTGCAAATTTATTGGTTGCATAACAAAAATCTATCGACAAGCAGCGTTTAACACAACTGCTCATATCATCCTCACAGACATGCGCTTTTTATTAAGTGCCAGTTGGCTTTTGACTGACTCATTCAGTTCTGTTCTTGCCATTTTGCTATTTATTGCAACCATAGTCACTGGCACCCAAAGGGATACTAAACACAAATGTTTGGTGTTTTATGTTATTACAAAGGGGTTATTAATTAAAAAGCACCAAATGAGACTGCTTGTCAATGAACTTTTTAACTCAGAACCACACTTTTAGAACAATAATTTGAGTTTCAATCTATTACTACTTGAAATGAATGTTTTACTTAAAACCATTGGTTGTCTCTAATGTTATATATTTTTTGTAAACAAGTAAATAGAATAATTATGTTTGTTATGAAACCAACATTATCAAAACTAGCAATATTTTACACCTTTTACTATGAATATAATAACAGGTTTAGTTTATATTTGTATTACGCTTACATTTATTTCAGCCTTTCAGCATGGCTGCCTGGAATACAGGAACGAAAAGGCAAATAATGTATTTTGATACAACACAATCAAATCCAATTTAATAGTACTGTTTTTTCTTTCAAACACATGAACACTTGCAAAAAGCACACAGAAAACAAGTTTAATCCTTCTCCCATGTCCCTACCACACCCTTTTTAAATGCTGTAAATAAGCTTGGAGAATTTCCTGCTTTGGAAGTGGGGATGCAGCTATTTTGGGAACTGTACCGAAAGATATGGCCAGTTGCTATGTGATGGTGGAAGCTGCAATATAGCCCTCCTGGAGTCTAGCCTGGGGAAGGTCCATGCAAGGCCGTGAAGTATATATGTCTACATACCTTGACCACATCTTCATTAATCTGCTTGGGGTCCCTGTTTATGAGGTCAATCTCCTTGGTGTTACTGTCCCGCAGGATCTTCTCCTCATTGGTGTTGTACTGGTCCGCCATGGAAAGCCCGCCGTTAAGACTGTAGGGTATCTGCGGGGAGGCAGTGCATGTGAGGGTGGCAGAGTACAAGCAACCGTGTCAGAGAAGGTGGCAATGGGATGTATGATTGCGTGCACCACCCTTTGGAAGCTAGAACCCCTTTTGTGGGTGATGTCACTCCAGAATGCAAGAGGACAGCTGCTGCCACAAGCAGCCCAGACTCTTCTGTCAAAGGCACTTGGCACCTTCCCTCCAGGCCAGTCCACATTCACGTCTCATAACTCACACACAGGCCAGAAGCATTTCTTAAAGGGCCAACCAGGCCCGTGTTACATTTCGCATGTGAATATGCATTATTTGTCCAGTCACTAAACAATCTCAGTGACCCACAATTGCCATTTCAACACTATATGTATATATGAGACAAACATCAAGCTAGTAGATCTTCAAATAATGAAGCCTGCATTTCACATGTCTGTACATTAATGTAATGTGCATTTGTTTTCTTATCAAGCAGTAATGTATTGCTTTTGTTACAGCAGGCACTTACAGAGATCGAAAAAATACTGGTGCAAATAAATTTACAGCAAAATAGCAAAAAAAAAACCTTTTTCCAGAGTATCTCCAAGCCCAAGCATTTGGATAATTGAATACTTATCAAATTTCAATGTACTAAATTATAATACTATAAATTATAATCATTCAATTCTGACCCATAGTGATGCAACCAAAGAAATGTCAGATGAAAAAAAATCTATATGTAAATACAAATTATGCTGTATTTACGCCGGTTTTCTTCTCACAACTTAATTTCCAAATTAAAACAGATTTTCACATGTCGCTCGCCATATCAATACTACGGCCAAAAGGGCAGCTGTGCAGAATAATGGCAACATGTGCCAATTTGTACAAAAAACTGTCATACGTTGAAAGCTTGACAAAATATATACATTTAAAGGGTCTTGGGAAAAAAATCAAGCCTTCTGGGAAGACACATGTGATGATAATTTGCGGTAATCATTAACATAATAAACTTTTTTAGTGGTAATGAAGACCACTTCCAGTTGTGCTGATAGCTGATACTTAAACTGTAGAAAAAAACAAAAATCTGTCAATTTTTAATCCATACAGCTCATTCCCTCTAGTGGTTCTCTATCATAACCATAAAGACATTATTACAGAAGTGAAAAAAGAACGTTTGATTCACTCTAAAGAAGATTTCAAGAACGGACACAAACAGTTTATACATATGAAGTAATTTACCTTGTAATGCATTGATTGAAGCTGTGCTATTAGCCCCAAGGCCTTTGTAAGCAGCTACTATATAGTGCTTGTTAATTATACACACGGAAATGTCTTTGGTTTCCCTTATTTTTAGCAGCACATTAGTAGGATGCATTGCTTGTCCAAACAACCCATAACTCAGCTAATTTAAGAGCACTATGTGAGATCGGTGCTAGTTTTCCAATGCCTGCTGTTCCTTAGTATGAGTCTGTCAAACAAATGGTATGATAAACATAATGCAACAATTGGCGGCCAACTGCTTTTGCAAAAGAATGGATTTAGAAACTCAATACAGAGATAATCTCACCATGTAAAGAACGTGTGTCTGTCATGCTAATCTTCCTACAAAATACCAGAAATGAGCACCGTGTGGTCCCATATACACTTGTAAGAAATGTTTGTTTAATTTCTCTGAAGACAGAGAAGGGTGAGAGCCAGGGCCATCTCAGTGGGTGGTGGCTAAAGTACTGTAACTAGAGAAATATCCTCAGCATTCTGTGAAAGAGGGTGGGGCCTCTGAGTCTGGGGGAGGACAAAAATAGCACATGGTGAGACATGTCTGACATAACTGTGACTCCAGTTTCAGTCCATCCAGTAAACCAGCTCTGGGGGCTTTTATCTCAGTAACATACAGTATAGAGATGGTATAAGAAAGTGGGAAATAGACACTACAACCACTCTGAAGATCTGAAGTAGAATTACCTGAGACTTAGACAATGGGAATAGGCCACCATTGGACTAGACTTTAAGAAATGTGTTTATATATAAACTTAGTCAATAATGTTAATAATTTAAACTATAATTTAAACCTCCTATCTCTGCCCTTGACTGGCATCTCTAAATTTCCTGCAGTGTGTGTGTGCCCCCTGATGGGCTGGTATCCTGTATAGTGTACCCTGTCTTTTTGCCTTTTCACAATCAGAATCCTTATTTCAAGGTGACCAAGGTTGGTGGAAATTTGTTGGTGTAGCTTGCCATGTTGGAGTCTGTTGGAACAAACAACATAGAGAGAATAAATACAACAAACAGGATACACAACAGAGAAAAGTACACTAGTGACCAAAATCGTGGAAACGATTGTTTATAAACCATCAAAGAATGTTATAAATATCATACATTAAACGATTAAATAAGTAACTGGAGCAACAGTTAAATAAAGTTCTGCAATCTCTCAAAATTGGAAGTGTTCCTACAATTTTGGCCACTAGCATACATGCAAGGTATATCATACATGTAGAAGTTTTGTGCAAATCAAGTAGTGCAATACAAAAAATTTAACAGAGGCACAATGCAAACTAGTTTCTGCACACAGTGTGGTACACAACATGCATCTAATCATATAGTACACGACAAACGCACTGTGCAATTCAGCTGAAACAGATCATGCATTGGTTATGCTGCCTGTATAGGACCCCTCATGACCCAGTACTTTATACATGGTTGGTACACATGGGACTAAGTCACAAGTAAGGCTAAGCTCACACGACTTTCCAAGTCGTAGGATCGCTGTACTGTTCACTTGTTGTCTTGTAATTGGGAATCTTAAAATCATTGTGGTTTACAAACTACATGATTGATCAGCGACAGGGGGTCACAAGCTACAAGATCTGGTGGTCAGGTGATGCATGGATGGAAGTTTTCAAAGTTTCTGGTTAATAAAGAATCATACAGACTTCTGTTGTTTGTTTAGCATATCGCACACTTAAGTTCTGATCCTCCAGCTTAAAATAGCAAGGAACAAGTACCATCCCCATCTTCATCAGTCCCCGGCCTTCAGTAAACACTGCCAAGATCACCCCATTACATGCAGTCTATTGCTTTCCCGTAGTTTTTTGTGGTGGGTCACTCACGTGACAGGTAAACAATGCTGGTCTCCCAACATTTTCAGATGTTCACAATGAGTGGAGAGTGGCCAGTATTTAGGATGGTGGCCCAAATGGGCCAAACCCCTTGTGTTCTGCTCAATTAGCTTGCGAGGAAAACAGGAAAAGGGTTTTAATGACACAAAATACAAATAAAGAAAATAGTCTAGATATATAGATGAACCCTGATAATGTCCACCTTTATTTTCAATTTTGCTGTTGAAAAAAAGACTGAAGCATACAGTATGTCTACGAAATTCTTTCATGAATAAATCGTTGGGGGTGGCGTGGTGGCGCAGTGGTTAGCACTGCTGCCTCACAGCAAGAAAGTCCTAGGTTTGGTCCCAGGTCCTTTCTGTGTAGAGTTCGCACGCTCTCCCTGTGTTCATGTGGGTTTTCACCGGGGGCTCTAGTTTCCTCCCGCAGTCCAAAAGCATGCAGGATAAGTAGAGTCTAAATTGGTCCTGTGAGTGTGTGCACACTGTGGTGTTTTGGCAACTGCCCAGGGTTGGCTCCCGCCTGCACCTCTTCTTCCCAGGATAGGCTCTGGTCCCCCCTGCAACCCCAGTTGGGATTAAGTGCTTTCAGAAAATGGATGGAGTAGAATACAATAAGATCAAAATCACAAGAACACAACCAAAGAAATGAGACAAGAGCAGATAGCCCATTTTGCTAGTGAACAAACTGCTGACCATGTCCCTTAAAAACCTACCAAATGTGAGAACAGCATAGAATGCCAAAGAGAATCTCGATAATGAGAGTGGCAGGCAATGACCCTGGGCATCTCAAACAAGGCATAGCCCATGAACCAAACCTTGTCCAATGATTGCTCTGCAATTGCATTCTCAGAGTTCACCTAGAGGTCAGAATGACAACTGACACATATTGGATCTCCACGCTGGTGTGCCCTCATATACAGAGCTCTCATATGAGCACCATATAACAGTGGTCTAGTTTGTTTTTCTTTCTATTGCAGAAAAAAAATGTCAAAATGGTCATTATGGACTGACATCCATATTCCAGATAATTCTACCAAAGAGTAAGCAACAGGCATCAGCCAAGAAAGAAATGAGAGCAGAGGAACTAATATCAAAGCTGGAATGGGCAATAATTATGGAAACAAAACCTGTCAGCTGAATGACCTGGTCCAATTAACAAGACAACAGGTGTTTGCTTAAAGTAGCAACTACCCCAGCATTTCATTTGTGGCTCCACAGAGAAGCATTTTGGAACTGCAGTCATACTAGAGACAGGCAAATTCATCCTTTATTACCAAAACACTTTCTTTTATATCTGTAGAGTCTGCAATTCATTTCAGATGGTAATTTTTGCCATAGAAAATCTACCGGCTGTTCTACTATGCAAAGCACAAACAGGAGGAAATATAAAAAAGGGACCATAATGACACAAAATAATTCTGTAACTAATGCCTGATATATGGTCAGAGCAAACTAATTGAAAAGGGTAGCATTAGTTAGTGAGATAATGATTTTCATTGAATACAGATGAGCATGTCCTGTCAAATGTGAATATCTCCTCTAGGGGGGAGTATAGGCACCAACTTATTGGTAACCTAATCTTGCTCATGTTGCTGTAGTATGGATTTTTTTCTACTAAAGTTCAATTAAAAATAATTTATTGAATAACCCACAGAAATGAACAAGAGTATTCAATGTTTTTCACTTCACCGAATTCAGAAAATTACCAAAGAATTTTCTGTTGGAATGACTGAAGTCTTGGGATTTCCCTGGATCCTGAATTAGTAGGTCATTCTGGGTGAACACACTAATGACATTCAGACCTGCATTTGTTCTTCTGATTCCTCTTTCATTGAGGAGGGGTTTGGTGTCTCATTTTCTGAAGACAAGGTCATCACCCACCGGGTCCTATGAATCCCCCAGGTTAATTGTGGTCTGCTTGGAAGTGGCCTCTTTTATCATGGTCTGTCTGAATTTAGTGAGAGCCTAAATCAAAGTGGTACTGTGAAATATATTGGGAAAGTGAGACTGTCCCCAGTGGAACTGGCAAATAAGCTTTCACAAGTGGGTTTTGTCCCAAGTTGAATGAAATATACTTAAAGAAGTTGTTAATACATTGAGTGAATACTTGAGTTGTATGCACTTGCCCCTGTCTTCTAACTTGATGAGAAATAGAAATGCACCAAACAAAACAGCCAGCTAATAACCTAATAAGACAGTTCCAATTTAAAATAATTTTGTTAACAATGGGGAATTATTTTTAATGGAGAGGTTGTCAAATCAGGTTGTAATAAAATGCTTGTTTAAGATCCCAGAATATTGTGTGTTAGCTATGTAGCCTTTTGGTGTTTTATTTGCAGATTTAAAAGGCAAAAATTAATCAACTATTATTGATTTATGGTAGTCCAAACTGACCGTTTGTATGCAGTAATAGGTAAAAGATAAGGATAGGTAAACTTATTTGTGGTTCTATAGCCCCCTCTTCTGGCAAAATAGAATGTATTTCATTCCCAAACATTGTGATTACATGAGTGATTACAACTGAAACCAAGGCTTTGTAGTTACTTTGCTTTATTGGTCACTTATGGTTATTCGGGTGTTTTATCATCTTTTCATGAATGTTTTTGTTTTAGCAGGAATGTTTAAATTGGAGATCAACAGCCATGACTTGCAAGAGATATTATTTGCTCACTGAGGATGGCCTAAGGTTCAGCAGTCAATAAAATGTTAGTGATGTCACTACATATGTAGACACACCAATTGCTTGTGGCTTTTTAAAGTTTAATGTTTTGCTACTCAATTGACTTAATTACATACCATTACGTAAATCACGCAATCACTGCGCCACAAATAAAGCCATAGGTGAAGTTTTGAATTGCTCTGTTTTGATATTTTATGTACCCAAATGAAACCTATCACAATGAAATATATTATATTTTCTAAAAATAATGAAAGATATCTCAGTTGTAAACAAACCACTTTAACAATAAAAACTGTTTCAGCAGCAGCCTGTTCTTATATGTTGCTCTTTGAAGTCTCAGGAACTTTAATCAATGTTATTATGTCTTTGGGAGGGACTCCCAAAGGATGGGAGGATGTGGATGTGGACTTTGTAATGTAAAATAAAAATAAAACATATCCGTTTGCCTTTGGCGTAATTCCTCTGACGTGTCCCAACAGTGTATTTCACAACATGCTTTTAGCAAAACCGTTTTTCTACAACCTTTGGACCCATTAACAATTCATCCTCTGGTTTCTATTAATAGCTGGTAACAGCCTTGGCAGGATGGGCTTTTTTTAAAGAAGCTGTGGAAGAAACACATTTTCAAGGTAAAACTGGCTGCTTAATCTCTACCCCATTTGCCCTTAATGCCTAGCTTCACTACAATTTTTGATATTACCAGTACAAAAAAAGAAAACATCTGTTTTCAATTACGGAGATGTCTTGTTCACCACCCTGTAGGTAAATATCCAGAATGGGTTTTAAAAAAAATGAATATGAAAACAATAAAAATTAATGGAAATAATGAAAATGTAAACGGTGTTAATTCTCTGCATAACCTACTCTCTTTCCTGTAAAATAAGGCAATGACTATCTATGAACGTATGGAAATGCAGTAGCTTGGATTGCCCAGATCCACTGCTTCGTTTATGATTACCATTGACTAACCACATTCGGGTCATCTGTTGATGGAGCAGCTGAACTAAAAATAAGGAATAGTAAGTCTAAGTGCATGGCCAGGACCTATAACTGTGAGCGGTTGGTCCACCTCTGGCAGCAGTATCCAGCTTTGACAAGTGTGCTAATGGATTCCCTGCTGCCGCAGATGGTGGGCAGCATTTGTCTTGTGGGGATGAGAGTGAGTAAGAATGCTGTATAGTGCATAATCAAATACAGAAAGTCTAATTTACATAGCATCTGAGATGCTGGACAATTCTTCATCCCTCACCAATCTATTTGATATGCAGATTGCATAGAGAGGTACATGTAGCTATATAAGCATATACATATATTGTGTTGTGTTCTGACCGGACTGTAGTATATTCTTAGTAACACTCACCTTTTTAAACCTACCAGCTACATTCCCTCATTACTAGTGCACACTGGGCATGTTCAAATCGGAGTGATGGGAGGCTATTGCTGTTTATCAAGACCACACAGAAAAGCATCATATATGGGGAAGTGAGACATCCAGCAGTCAGAAGCAAGGGGCAGGTGATTCAAAGGTAAAGAGAGCCGAAAAAGAAAGAGCATGAAATGTGGAACTATTTGGGTGATGGAGATGTGTTTATTTAAAAGGAAATTCCAGCTTCTACCTGCTCCCATGTCAGCCGCTGTCAGCCTAAAAGGACGTTTGCTAGAATTACAATGCCCTATTCCCTTAACACCCCTTGCCACCCAGATGTTTCCATGGTTACACATCTGGTAGATGGTTTCACATCTATTGTAGCATGTACCCAGGTCAGCACAAGTGTATTTAAAATGCACGGTAATGGATCACTATTGATTTTATTGAACAGCTTATGTCCATTATTCACATATGCAAATTGAGGTTATTGTTTCGATTTCTATTCTCTGCAGAAATATAGAATGGAGCCCTTTTCTATTGTCTAAAGGTAAACTCATTAATGAGTAAATGGGCAGCCTACCAATGTGTGATGGTGATATACCAGGTGATTGGAGATGTGTTTGATGTAATTAAAAGGTGTTGCAAGAAATTTCAGTCTTGGTGTTATTTTCAAAATGTGTCACTAGGATACTCAGGCTCAGATCTTGACAGTTTCTCAGGATCAGTGTTGATATACAAACTGGTTGACCATGTCAAAGTAAATTATATCTACATATTAAACATGTCCAATCCGTAAACATCATGATTTATACAAAGGGAAATCCTTCATTAAGTGTGTGCCTCTTAATTGTACTGTGCATTCTGAAAGAATTGCTAAAGCATCGAAAATAGGAATTTAGAAAATCAATTGCCAGCTCTCCGATAACTAAAGATAAATGAGCTACTGCTACAATGTGTGGGCATCTAATACTAAAACATTACAATCGTAAGTATTTATACATTGAATCTCTATATTAATGTACAATTCACACAAAGTGGTGTATATGAGCAAAAACATGGCCCTTATTTAATGTGGACTGCATCCAATAACGTTGAAAGATTTAAAAATATTTAATTTCGTTTTGTGTTCTAGTGTGTGGCTAGATATAATGAGAAAATGGATAACAATCCTCAAATAAGGGCAACAATAGGTGCAGAAATGGTACATGAAAAGTTTCCACAGATAATTGATTCCCCTTTCTCAGGACTTACTTAACCTTAGACATTTCTATTGAATCTTCCATTTATTTTGATAGTTAGCATTGATTTATTCTTTATGTAAGGTTGTTCCCTGTTTTTAAAGCCAGTTTCAGCAACTGAGGAGTCTGTCAAAGCGCCTGCCTTCAGCTGCCACTCAATCCACGTAAAGCCCCCTGCAGATGATGGACCCACATGCGGGTGGATTCATGTAACTCTTTTGGGGCTTTGCCCCCCCGGGCCACATAGACAGAGGCCTGAAAGTTTTGTCAGTAATAGGATGGAAGAGAAACAGGGGAGAGAGGAAATCAGTGTGTGAAATACGGGGGGGTCCGACACCCCCGATTAACCCATGAGACCCCCCCGAAAGCCTCAAAAGCAAAATTTTAAGGGGGTCTCAAGATCGGTATTGCGCAGCTATAAGGACATGGGAACCCCCCGAATATTGATGGGTATTTCGCACACTGGAGGAAATCCAGAATACAGTTGTTTTACGTTTATTCATATATATCCCATAAAAGGGTGATAAATACTAAGCCACTGAATGTGTAATAGACAAAAAAGAGAACATTGACACAGAAAGGTAGAGTCCCTGCAATCAACATTCTGATGTAACATTCTGTTGCATTTTTGTTGTGCTCCAATGACTAGGTCGGTAACTACCAAAAAACCTCCATGCTCAATTCCAGTCATTTTTGCCATTCCTTGTCCAGGTGCTTGTCCAGGTGCTGAAGGCATAGAGCTTAGTCAACTGATGACCAGTCGCACGTTTCACTTGTTTTGCAGTTACTTCTTATTTCTCCTTCCTCTCATTCCAAGTATGACTTGCAGCTTGTGCTTATTCAGGAAAGCTGTTGATCACGATGAACTTGGGGTAACACTCCTCTGTTCCCAGGGCTGCCTTCTGGGCATGGTGCGGAAACCCAGCTGGTTTTCTTTAGCTTCATCATGGACCAAAACCCAATCCAAATAAATTTGGGTTCTTCATCCAGATTCTTGATTATTTCGCCACCATCAAAACAGATTGACTTTTTGTGATACAAGATTTGTCTAATATCAACAGGAAAGCAGGCAGACTGAACAAACAGTTAATTATCTGTGAACATGCACAACCCACAAAGGTTTCCTTGTTCAAGTTTCTTTTGTGAACTAGACTCTAGTATCATCACTACCAGAGGTGGAACATGTGGATAATGCTGGCATTAAAAAGCAGCCAATTTCCCTAGCAACAGAACACCTTGATTATGCTAATTTTCACATTGATTACACCCTCATCTTGGATACGGCATATATATTCATTACGGCTGGAAGTGGCAAGCAGCATTGGTTTGGAGGTAACACAGGTTCGCATTATTTGCATATGAAAGGCTTATTCATTTTCAAGCCACTCACACATGTTTGGAAGACTGTCTTTTCCATTCTTACATATTTAATCTCTGTACTGATCAGTTTTAGTAGTTCAATACAATGAGAATTATTCATCAAGTATCATGGCATTGTATTTGTAAAATTATTTTATTGAAGGTACAAAAGGAAACATTTTTCTGAATCTCACGAAAACCAAATTATAGTTTAGAATGCTAATAAATGCAAAGATCAGAAAGCAAAGCAGGAAAAGGCAGACTACAAGCTCGCAATAAAACAAGAAGACTTGGTGTTTGTGTTATGGCTATGAATACTAAGCAATAACTAGTCTACCTCCAGCCCTACATCCTGGGAGCAGCTTGCTCTTATTCTTCCAAACAAGGCTTTGATTAATTCTGTGGTGGAAATTAGCCATTATGGTCATCTAAAAATAACATCTCTGTGCCCACATCTTCTATGTATCTATAATAATGTATACAAATGCATCATATGTCTCCCATTCCAAATTTATTTTCCAGTACTTTTTTTTAACAAAGAAAAACTACAGATTGTGGTCATTCAGTCGCCATTTGCATATTCATGGTCACGTATCAAGCAGATTTTTATGAATTTGCCTTTTGTTTTAATGAATAGGTTGTGCTTCAATGTAACTTTACATAACTGTTTTGCTGTATATTGCATTGCAACGCATACAAACAATAAAAGCAGAACATCATCATAATGGAAGCATATCCATAGTATCTTTTGCCCTCCGAGTTTTCACTCTCATCACGTCCCCTAGATGCCAGCTGCACTCCTTTATCGATCAAATTATGAATCGTAAGGTTGCCACTCTTGATTTCAAGAAATATGGGAGCCCCCCCCCCCACCTCCCATGTACATGACAATAAAATTTGCTGCACAGGGAGTGGACTTTTTGTTTTTTAAGATGATAACTCAAATATAATTTGATGGATCGTTTTTCAAACGAGGCATCATATGGGTGAGAAATTGAAACTGATCAATTATAGATAGATTGCCCCAAGACTGAAGCAGTGCTGTATAGTGCTAGCAAAAACAGTGCAGTGTTTTGACACTTGATCCTATTAAGATGATAAAGCAAAAAGTTTTTGAGAATCTTTTTCGAATTTTACAGATGCATTATATGGGTACTGAACTAGAACTCTTAATAATTTGAGACAGATCGCCAAAAAAGGCTTGTTCTTAAATTAGATATGCTTAGTTATTTTGGAATAATAATGATTTCCAGGCAAAAGGAAGGAAGAGCACATCTTATTTATTTATCTTTCAAATTTAAATTCACATTCCTGATTTTTGTTGTTCAGAATTATATATTAAATACTAAAATACTAAAAAAAAAAGGTGTTAGTTGGAATCTAAATGTGCTCTATCCGATGCTCTTTGTGTTTGAGTGAATGCTTATGTGTTTATTTAGTAAAGGTAGTTATATAACTTCCTAAGCCCATGTGTGAAAAAGTAATATCCCTCTACACTTATAGACCTGTAGCAGCAATGACTAGCTATGGAAAGGGGGCTTATCTTTGGCCATCTGGGGAAGGAGAATGATTTGGTTTGTTTGCTTCAACTTATTCCATCTGCCTGCTCTTCTACTAGTGTACTGTACTGTAAATTCTGCTGCGCATAACGTTTCCATGTATATGATGAAATGACTGTATTATGCATCCGTAGAATTTTGAGTCTTCATTCAGGGGAAGTGGTGCTTCTTGCAGATGCAGCCTCACAGCTCTTTGTGGTATCCTCACTCATGGAAGGCTGTGGGCTGCTGGTCTAATGTTTTCTGTTTACTGTCATTGATTTGCTTTGCTGTGTTCATCGCAATACCTTTTTGCTCCAGACAGAGAGGACCATAAAATTAAAATATGTTTCACTCTTTTTTAACAGTGCTTTCCTTTGATGGTGTCTTTAATAAATGTCTTTATCCTGTTTGGATTTTGTTTTTGGCCCAGTAGGTTTGGATTCAGATGTAAATGAGCAGGTGACCACTGTTGATGTTTTTTCCCAAGCATATCACACACTGGTCATACGCATATATTTCCTAATTCTGTCTCAAAAACCAAAGAACTAAGAGATTAGCATCATGTTGTTATGCAAACACACTTCTTGTATCCTCATGTTTCCATGGCAACTAAAGCAGACATCATGAGGCTACAAAATTAACATGCCATGTTTCCTTTATTTATGAATATTTTCATTTATGAAGTGTTTGTTTTTCCTTTAGTTATTAAAAGGAGTCTTGCTTAGTCAAAGCATTTCAAATTGGCTCAAAATACTCGATTTTCAGCAAACTGTGGATTGTCTTTCTTGGGTCTTATCTGGGTTTAATCTGACTGCCCACATATTGAATATGAGCCTTCAGTTTGTTTCATGCAGATGAGGTGACATATTACAGTAACAATCATCTATTCAGTTATAAATAATTAAGCATAAAGAATCATTACTTTATTATATATTTTATATTTTGTGCTAAATGCTTCCACAGGAAATAACAAGCAAATTGTCATGACCAATCGTCCAGCCCTCGCATGTGCCACACCCACCTCATTACCCTTGTGTGAATCTCGCTTGTTACCAACTGTTTCCTGTCTGTTCGAGTCAGTCCGGTGTATTTAGTCCGCATTCAAGTCTGTTTCCCCAGGTCTGTCATTGACGTTGTTACCCGAGTGCTCCCCTGTTTGCCTGTTCTCCCTAATAAACCCCGTTTTGCCCGCATTCACGTCTCTGATCGCCTGCTTGTCTGCTCCCCTACACTCGCGCACAATGATAACCCCAATGAACATGACGTAGTTCAGGTTCAGGCTGTAAATACAAACTTAAATTGTATTTTTCTTCCTAGTTTTCTTTCTGCAATATTGCAGTTGATTTAGAAACTTGCAGTTTTCGCTATGTAAAATGTCAGTAAAATTTCCGTGCAACTCTTCGCTTACACAATGTAGATACACAATGACAATCCCTTTGTCATTCAGTTTAAATCTCAGAGAGGCAGAGTCTTATCATATTTCAGGTTTATTTTAAAATATTTCAGACTCCAAAATGTAAAACAAATACATTTTTCCATATTTATACATTTTATACACTTAAATTCTTAAAGCAAATCCATCACATATTCATGGATGTGCTTATATGTACACTCACATAATAGACAACAACTATTTCATAACTGATAGATGTGTATAAACCAGAAGAAGTATAAAGTCTGTCATAGTTCCATTTCGGTAGGTGTTCCCAACCTGTGTTCTACAGAACGCTGGGGGATTTGAGAAGAAGTTGGATAATTTCCAAAACTTAAATTAAGTTTAACAAAAGTATACATATTTTCAAGCCACATGCTTTTTATGACCTTTACATTGTCACATTCTAAAAAAATTTTTTTAAAAATTTAAACAGTTACATTTATTAAGTTTGCCGATCTGTCATCACCCACCCTAACCCTGTTCAAGAAGTTTTGTTACCAGCTCCCCCCGCCCACCACTAACCAGATTTGCTAGTCTAGATATTTTTGTACACATTAAACTGGTCTGCGGACAGCAAAAGTCTGGGAAACCCGAGTTTAAATGACCCACGTTGTTGATGGAAGTCTCTATGTCAGGATTCCCCAATAGGCCCACCAGTACAAGTTAAGTAGTGGGTAGTGTTTAGGTAGGTAGTATTATAATCAATCAAAATCAGAGGAAAACAGAACAATACGTCGGCTAATCCCTCCCCACCAGCAAAATTTCTACAACTTGCATAACAGAACAATACTGGGATCAGTGGCCCCTGGTTTTGTATTGTTGACTGAATTTGGCCCTTGGGGTGAAATCATATAAGTCACAGAGAAAATGTTTCTTAATGCAAAAATTCTATAAGAACAGTTCTAGAGATTGAAATAAAGTTCCATATGGATTTTTTAATTGGTTAAATGTCTTCGTTAGATTGCTTTGCTTAAATTTAGATTAAATTAAATTTATCACTAATAATGGTTATTGATCATTATTTTTAAATTTTCCATTTTTTTTACACTGAAGTAGCAATACTGTTTAGGAATAATGTCATGTAGGTCCCTGGATCTGCAGGTCAAGAAACAACATTGTGAAAACCTTATCGTTTAATTTAATTCAGTTCAGATCAGCACTAACGTCATTTTTATCTGGTGTTAACAGGTCACCAAGATTCTTCATAGAATTAAATGAACCTAATGGGACAGTTTGATTGTGAACTGTACAAAAATGTATTTTGCTTAACAAATTGATATTCCAGTGGTCAAAGCTGCTGGTGTTCCCCTGGAAAACAGGACACTTCCTTTGGAGGAAAGAGTGCCTCATCAGAAAAGTGTGGGATTTAGACAAGCACTAAATAATTTGTGGAATCTAAAAAATTTAAGGCTGGGGGCTGCTTCAGCTTGTTATAGGGACCCATTGAAGTAATTTTGCCCCAAGGCCAGGAGTCTAGCACAGCAAGCTTCATAGGAAATACAAAATATGCAAATGTACAATTGTATTCATTGTATATATTGCTTCCTGCTTTTTCTGCAACTTACAAATTGGGTATTGTGACTATGACATCTTGACTTGACCTGGAGGAAAGCAATAACATTCTCCTTATAAGCTAAATAGCTTAGGCTAAAGCCATATGATATTTAGTTAATATCCTCTGGAATCTGCCCTGGGATCCTGAAGCTCGGCACGGTTTGGTCCAAGGTGTTCCGGGGACTGGATATGATGCAGCTGGATCGAGTCTCTACAGTGCAACTAGTCCTTTGCAGGAACTGCAGGAAGTTCTCCTGAACAGAGCCTTCATGGCTAGACGCCTCACGCTCCATGGGCTGTGTGCTGTAGCACCTCCACAGCTTAAGAAGCTCCTCCCGGATCTGCCGGTTAAGTATTCCATAAAAGAAGGGATTGACAGCAAAGGAGGAGTAGGCCAGCCAGGTGATTACCACCCCCAGCTCTCCAAACCTCAAGACCGGTGCGCTGAGAGACAGATGCAAGTGCAAGGAGAAGTAAGGCAACCAACAAAGTAGAAATTGGCCCACGATGATGATGAGGGTGATGGCTGCTTTGCTACCCCCAAAGATCCTTTCCCTGGTCAACCTGGGGGGAATGTTTTGTGTAGTGATGATAGTGGTCTGACTGTTGATCGAGTCTGAGCGATGCTTTGGATTGATTACCCAGGTGGGCAGAGAGCTGTGTTGACAGGCTGCCACTCGAGCCACCTTATACACATTACAGTAAACAGTGAAGATCACCACAGCAGGGAGGCAGAAGCACATCAAGCTGAAGATAATGGCATACATCTTCCTGTGACTGCTCTGGCTCCAGTACAAGAAGCAGTGGGCTGCGCTTATGTAACCCTGGAACCCGTACGATGGCCAACCAAAGAGGGCTGTGAGAGCCAATATGACAGACATCACCCATATGAAGATTACAACAGTGACAGCTAGACCCAGTGTCATTTTTACTTCATACCTCATTGGGTGGACAATGTAATAGTATCTCTCAATACTGATGGTGGTGATAGTGAGGATGGAGGCACAGATGAGGAACACATTCATGCAAATGTACACCTGGCACTGCTGTCTGGTGAAATCCACAAAGCTGAAGAAGGGTGAGCTGGACACTATTCCCAAAGGCATCAGCAACACGGCACTCAGCAGGTCCACAATACACAGGTGGCCAACAAAAGCAAATTTCCTCAGGTGTGGAACCTTTATGATGACTACTATCACAGCAGTGTTGGCGAGGAGAGCGACAATGTTCAAGCTCACCATTAAGAGAATTCCTATTAGGTCTTTTAGGAGAATCTGTCCTCTTGGAAGGTGCATGCTGGGAGTTGTGTGAATGGATTTCCAGAGTCCCGTGTAATTCCATAATGAGTAGTTTGTTGTCGGATCCAACATCAGACCTGATTCTTCCATGTTGTAAGTCCAGAATATGCTATTTCATTCTTCGTCTTTCTTTTTTGTCGAAATTCATGAGTTTCTCTCTTTCCCTCTTAGGGATTCACCTGTTAACAAAACAAATTGTTAAAATATTGTTTAAAAAACATAAGACACACTGGTCTTATTTTACTATCCAACATATCTTAATAAGTGGCTGCATTTGGAACAAAGCTGCAATTCATTTAGAGAAAGGGCAATACAGTGGAAACCGCTTATAGTGATGACGGGTTATTGTCCGCTTGCAGTGTTCATTTTGGGGTTTTTATACATGACAACACTACAGTAATTTTATTTTCTTTACATCGATAGCCCTACTTTGCCTTGCGGTAACCCGTCTGCTTCTGGCTAGTTACATGCTGCATGCACAAAAAGCAGGACAGGAAAAAGAAAGTCATTTTCTCTCAATGAAAAATACAGACTCATCAAAGCTGCCAAAAAGATGCAGTAAGCTATATTTTATACACAGTACTGTATTATAGCGTATTTGAATTATACGGTTCATTGACTTAATTTGTACATTACTCATTTTGGAAAGCTTTTAAACAACTGCACTGTATTTTGAAAGAGTCAATACAATTAATCAAATACTGCTGCTGTTCGTTCTATTACCTTATATTCATGTAATAAATCTACAAATGTCAATTAGATGGAAATCTGCCTGAGACATAAAGAAGAAAAAAAAGTCTGTTATAATGATCATCCGCTTCTAGTGATCAATTTCATACAGACAGACATGATCACTATAAGTGGTTTCCACTGTATATTTAATGTTCTAAAAGATCACTGTACCGCACATTGTTAACCAAAATTGTACTCTGCCCAATAAGTTTGCTTGTTGTCTAGTTTGCTTTAAATTCTTTGCAACTTAGGAACAAGATTCCTGCAGTATCTCAAAACGTAGATACACAGTATCTCTGTCTCCTATACATCAATAGTGCCTCACTGACTGTTTTAGCAGTGCTTAGACCAGGGGTGTCAAACTGCAATCCTGGGGGGCCGGAACCCTTTGTAGCTTAGTTCTTTCCCTGTTCCATCACAAATGATTCAGCTCAAGAGCTGTGTGGTAATTAGCACAAGGTGTTGAATCAAGTGTGTTAAATGAGGGGAAAACCAAAAATGTGCAGGGCTCCGGACCCCCAGGACTGGACACCCATGGCTTAGACAGTATGGTAGAAAATACATAATATTTTAAAACATTTATTTTAGTTGCTATTAACAATGAAAACATAAATAGGTGTTTGGAATTATAAAAAAGTAGTATATTTCGATAAAGCTTTGGCAGCTTTTCAGACTGCTGTATGTTTACAGGGATGTTTATCTAGAGTACAAAAGAGCAGGATCAATAGGCATAATTCAAGTGAGAGTCCCCGCCATCTCTTTCAAGTCCATTTGAATTCTCTTATTTTAGCACAGCTGCGGAGAGTTGCTCATTGATTCAGTCTTTAATTTCAGTCAAACCAACGAATAAAAACACCATTGAAGACATCCAATCAGGGGCATTTATGTGTAAAATTAGTTTAGGAAAGTAGAAATTTGAATACTAAGTGTCCAGGTGTATTATTATATCTAAAACAGAAACTTAGGACTTATTATTATTATTATTATTATTATTATTATTATTATTATGAGGTTATGTGAATATGAAGTAATGACAAAGATACATACAATGGTAGCCATACAGAATCTACAGTTTGCTGGTGTTAGAACTCATCAGAAAGTACTTCTTGATTTACAGCTGAGTTGAATGAAAGGACATAATAACATGGTTTTTAATGATAATTTAAACACTTTGATTGTTAAAATATATGTCAGTGTAGATCAATGAATTAATATCTTAATTTAAAAAGTCAATATGAAGCTAAAAATTGTAGTTACAATGGGTTTTGTCTTGTGGTATGGAGTGTTACTGCAAGGACAAGATGTGATGGTAATATTATCACTTCAAAGATGTAGGGATAGTGTACTGAGAGAAGGAAGCGGACATGTCTACAGACCATGACGAACCACATGCTAACCATTTTATCACCCTACACCCCTGTCCAATCACTTCTTATGTGTACTGAAGATAAGGGAAAGACACAAAAACAATAAAGACTGATGAGCTAGGTCCTGTGACAGGACTCGCTGGAGGTTTCCCAGAACTGTGTTTTCCTGAATTTCTCTGTCAATGTTCCGATTGATATTTGTGCATATTTGTGTTTTTCCCCCAGAGAGGATAGCTCTTGTGAGAGGATTCACATTCAGTGAGCTGCCATATCCTTAAAACTGACACATGACACTGACAGATGAAAAAAAAAAAATTCAAAGCTCACACATGGGGAAAAAAATAGTCTGAGATTGTGAACACTATTCTGGATGGAATGTAACCTTATATTCATGTTATTTTGTCATGCTAACTTTTAGAAAATATCATCAATTTTTAAGCACTATTGCGTCTTGCTTCCTGGGTTGTGGGTTGAAATATAGTGTTCTTCATGTGAAGTATGGATGTTCTCTGTGTTACCTCATGTTCTCTGTGTTCTTATCATTAAAAATTCAAATAGACCTTTTTGCATTTTGGTTTCTTAAATATATAAAACTTGGTAAAAGCACAGAAGATGAAGAGATGAAGATGTGAAAAGTACTTCAAATGAATTGAATGAACTTCAATTAAAACAGGTACTTTTCAAATCTCCTATTACTTCTATTGCTGTTTTGCCTTCTAGATGTCAGAAAATTATTATATTATTAATATATGAAACAAATCAAAGGAAAACATCAAGAAGTTATTCTAAAGTATTTTCTTTTTAATACAGAGGATGACAAAAAGTTAAAGACCGTATCCAATAACATTCATTCTAAGTTGTGCTCACAGAAAAGTACCTTGGGATGCCATTTGCAGATTATATGAATTATTGTCTTATGACTTTAGCTACACTGTCAGCCCTGGTACAGTTTTGTTCCACAAGGTACAAACAACATTAATGTACCCCCAATGGAACAAAATTGCTCCTCAGAGTCCATTTCTGTACTTGAAAAGGTACATTTATCTATAGCTTTGGTACAACTGGCAGACCCTTGAGGGTACAGCCCAAGTGACAAGTAATTGTACCCTCAAATGTACAAATTCATAATTTTTTTTCTGACAGTGTAATTCAACCGTCAGACATCAGAATTTTATTTGTGGCTTTTGCATTTTTCGTACTGCAATATGCAAGTATATATACAGAAGTAGAGTTTAATTAATGATGCTGTTAACATGTTAATTATCTAAGACAGTAATATGTAAATGCTTTACCGTTTGCTTCCATAAAGGAGATCAAAATAAGGATAAAATATTTTGCCATGTCAGTAAAGCTTATTTGCCTCTTTTGCCATTTCAGTAAAGCTTATTTGCCTGTTTTGCCATTTCAATAAAGCTTATTTGCCTGTTTTGCCATTTCAGTAAAGCTTATTTGCCTGTTTTGCCATTTCAATAAAGCTTATTTGCCTGTTTTGCCATGTCTGTTCATAATCTGATCACATGACCCATATGGCAGTTGACATTAAATGTGTCATTAAATGTACAAAAGGATTGTTTATATAATTTTCTTTATTTACATTGTTTATATACTATTATGTAATATTTTATCATTTGCCAATCCATAAGCAAATTAAATTTTATTGTCATGTGCCAGTACTAGAGAGTTTTGCTTAGTGAGAACTGTCAATACTGTAAATATTTACTTTTAATACTTGCACTGTAAATCATTACACCATCTGACCTGGCAAATCTCTACCTTTGAAAGCAAAGGCTCCGAAAGCATATGTCAATTTAATTTATTTTTTAAACAGGTTATCTATTCTATTTGTGTTTACAAACATATTTCATGCGTTTTTTTGTTCATTTAGTTCACATTAATATTCTTAAATATGAAAATCATTGTCATCTACTTGAATCAAGAATCAGTTGTTTAAAACAAAACAAAAACCTTACCTGATATACATGGCACTTGGAATCCAAAGCTGTGCTCTTTGATTTGTCCAGTTTCACTACAATAGAATACATGTAATGTTAAATTAATGTAACTGACAAGAAAAGTGTGCGAGAAAGTTTCTTTTTCTTCAATGAAAATTAAACTCCTTGAGGTAATTGACCAAGGCACTACATTACAATCAGCTACATGTAAGTTTGACAGGCAAGCTCTTCACTCCCCTTCCCCCCCCCCCGCCCTCCCCATTGTCAGACTCCCGATGTGCCATAGTGGAAGCAGATAAACCCTTTTGACAGCCCACACTTCATGGAGAGACAAGTGTGCGTGCATGTCCTCCAGCCACACCTCTTCCTAAACAGATAGATGGAATCTCCTCGCTCCCCTGGGACACCAGCCTTCTGTGTGCCCAGGTCCTGTTTATGGACAGAGAGCAGTTTTCTGAGTCAACGGTGTCAGTCACCAGTAGCAGAAGCACATGAGGGTTTGTAAGAATAACATGACAGCCTTGTGCCCTTTCCCCTCTCTCTCTTACTCTTTCTCTCTCACTACATAGCAAATGAGTGTCACACATGAGAGCCCTTCCTTTGCTTTTCTCTGCAAATACACTCATGCACTTTGACAATGTACAGGAGGCTTCCGCTGGGTCCTAGTCCCCTATCCTCTGACCAAACACAGACATTTAGCCAGTCCACCCTGACAAGAATGGCTATGACCACAGTTAAATAAAGCCCATATGTGCAAAATATGGTATGAGATTATATTTTTATTTTTGAGTAACTACATTTCATTAACTATTATATCTTATTTAAGGTCAAAGAATCTCTGTGTTTTAGTACACCGCATGAAACATTATTTATTAAAGTTGCTTAGAAACAGAAATATTAAAACTGGTTTACACAGACATATTTAATAAGAACTTCTAGAAAACATAGATGTTTTAGAAAATATGTTTTATATGTAATTTAGATCTGTTTAGTATTCTTTCCAGTTTCTTTTATTGTAGTAACTTATTCTTCACTTTTGGCAAAATATTTCAATTCTCACTGGAATAACACCCCTAATAATGTTACAAAAAAATAAGCAAGATATTAATTAATACATAGTTGCTCAGTTGCAATTGCTGTGCTTCACTGTGATGTGTTACATTGTTAGACATAGATGGGCATAACCATGATCTCTGGGGGGTATCTTGCATTTGCAAGATATTTGAGTTTCTCTATGCAAGTTTAAGTGGAGTCGGATAGAAATGTCAAATTGCCATCACAGTGCAGTGCATTCGAATGAAGCTAGTTACATTACTGAAGCCCAGAAGTAGTTAGCCATTAAAGGGTGACACCTCCTGATAGAAAAATGAACTACATTCTAAATATGGTGTCACACTATGGTGTACAGCTGAATATCATTTAAATGTTCGCAAGCATTTCGATAAGCATAAACTTGACAAACAGATGGCTCATTAAAATGTATCCCCTGTAGTTTCAGGGCTCATTGAAATTCTCCTTAGGCTGTGCAAGAACACCATGATTTCAAATAAATATTGACTGCTGTCACATAGGAAACAAATGCAGTAGGATTTCCCAAAGTAATTGAGATGTTATGTTGAACCGCCCATGAGGCAATCTTATGAAAAATGAATGGCTTTGATATATCAATCTTTAAGTAAATTGTCACTGTAAATTCTGAATTAGTACCAGTTATATGTTGCTCATTCAATGCCCACCTACCTGAAAATTTTTCCTCTAATATAAGATGTAAAGATGAAATACTGAGAGTGACAGACTGAAAACTCATGCACAACAAGTATTCCAGAGTGTAACTGAGTAATGGTTGACCAGATATAACATTTTTTATCAAATGATCTGTATTACAAATCATCTTTAAATTGTCACAGAAAATCTGCAGTTACTGCAGAAAGTACTAAAATACTACAGAAAATACTACAGAAAGTATACTACAGTATAGTACAATCCAGCAGCTGACATTATTTTAATCAATATTAAAATCACCCCTGCAAAGAAATGTAAATTATGTGCCCAAATTCTGATTTTTCGGTTGTTTCCTTTAAAATGTTAAAAGTGTGTGTGTGTGTGTGTGTGTGTGTATAGACACATACATACTGTATATACATATGTATAAAAATATGATTGATTGCACCTGTAAATGGTCATCATCCCTCAACAGACAATATAATAGTGACCATGTTCACTTTCCAGTTTTTAAGCACAAAAATATTTTAAAAGGATTAACATTGTGCTTTATCACACAAAGGAAATGCCTTCTATAATTACTATATTTTGAATGGATTCCTCACTCCAGCAGCACTCTAGTCCAGAAATATGGCTTTCAAAGTTTTGCAGTGTCACAAATATTTTGTACATTCAGCTCTGACCATTTTGTTCTGGCAGAGCTGAACTTTCCACTGCGGACATGTACCATCAATTTACCTTATTCTCAGACATCCACTGACCCCTTGCAAAAATTTTCAAATATCATATTGTTGCTGTATTTCTTCTTTTAATGACTGACAATTGTTAAATACCAGGGCTTTATTTAATAATATCAGGTGAGCTGATCCACAGTTATCCAAAGTGTATCCCTCTCATGGCAAAGCAAGGCAAGTTTATTTATACAGCATGTCTTCAAATGCAGAAGTCATTCAGAGTGCTTTACATAGAATAAAATATAATGTTTAATGCAGTGTACATAGAAAACAATCATTAAATGAAAATTTAAAACAGGTAAAAGACAATTAAAGTAACAGTAACTTTAAATAGTAAACAATCACCTCAGTTTGCTCTTTGTTGAACAGGAGGAAATTGTGCTGCACTAAGAAATTAAGTTGCTCAAGGCACTGTCATAGGGAATCAATGGGGCCAAAACCATTGGGTGACAGAGCCAGGTATATCTTTGTGTCATCTGCTGAGTATGACTATGATAACCTACATTATTTTTTTGCAGAGTTTAACGTAAAGGAAGCATATAGAGGTTGAATAAGAGTGGCCCTAGGATAGATCCTTGCAGAACTCCGCAAATAATGGCTGTCCACTAAAATTTATAACTGCCACTTTCAACATATCATGTCTCCCTTGCATACTTATCAATATCATCTCACAATTCAATTCATTCCTAAAACATGTGGTTCTCCTACTGTAACAGAGCAATCCGAAACAGTGTTCTGATAGAAGAGGCATGAGTTAGTATTATTTCAGTGGATATCCAAATATACACTGTAATACAGGGGTGGCCAAACTCATCCGTAAAGGGTCGGTGTATATGCAGGTTTTTGGGATAACCTTTATGTAACAATAGTAAAATCATTGAAACAATGCATATACACCTAAGATCACAATGGCCAATAAACTGAAAGCTGCCAAATGAAATTCAGTTCCTTCCTCACACATACAGGTTCATCAACAAGTTCATCAAGATCATATACTAACATTAAAAACCAATCATGATGAACACACGGGTTTACTAGTAGTCACAGGGCTGGTGGTTATATGACTGAGACCTGTAAAATGTGATTACTTTATTGTTATTCATCAGGTGAGTATGTAGTCTAAGTACCAAGCAATGTGCATGTGAGTGTCTCTTGTGTAATTATCTTCCAAATGCCAGAAAATATTTTTGTTAAAGACTACGACTGGATAGAACTGATTACCGGATGGGTTTTTAATGACACATCAGTTTGTTCAGAAATGCATCATTTAACATATCTTGTTAATGATTTCCTCAAAATAAAACAATATCTCATAATGAGGTGTCCCTTCCATGTGATTAATCTGTTGCAAAAATGTCCCTTATGTAAGCTTATTGGCTAATTAAAAACATTTTAAGAGCTCAATTAAGTGCATCCTGCTCTTAAAAAGCAGTCTGTCTGTTTCATTCCAAGCAAGATTGTTGTCTGGCAGGAAAGGGATCAGTTGTTTCCTGGTCTCAAGCGCTGTGATTTGGATAAGATGCCCCGGAGTACAGTGAACCAGGCAATGGTTACCATGGAAACAAGGGTACAGATTTTGATGGCAACACCCTTGAGGAACAGACACAGCTGCCTTAGGTGTCTTCAGCTTTAAATGCTGTTTTAATTGGCTCTTCCTGTCTACCACCCCATAGAAACGCATACATTGTTCTTCACAGGCAGGTTATTAGCCACCCAGTAACTACTGGCAACATTCTCAGTTTTTGCAGTTCTGTGTTCTGCAGAGCTGCTTTCCAGTAAGGCTGACATTTAAAACTAGTTGTTGACAGTTAATCAACACCTCATTTTAGATATCACCTCTTTCTCACTTTCTGATTTTTGATCACAGCATTCAGATTACTTTTAAATGAGCAAAATAAATAAAACAATATTTGTGCAATTAAGACAATTAGGAGATTTTTTTATATCCCTCCATATTAACCAAATTTACATTTGTGAGATGGAGGAGGTGCCTTATCTTATGCCTTATCCATAAAAGTCTCAGTTCTGCTTTCTTCTCAGCTCACAATAAGTGTCCAAAAATCAGTATTAGGAGCTAAATCTCTTGTGTCCCAACATCTGCTTTACTTTCCTGTGCACCATGTTCTATAACCACTTGCCCTGTTCAGGGCCACAGGAGGGTCTGGAGCCTATGGGTACAAGGTAGCAAACAACGCAGGATGGGGCACCCTCATACACAATTCGGTAGCTCCAGTTAATCGCAGCAGGTTTTTGGGCCGTGGGGAGGATCCAGAGTAAACAACACAGGGAGGACATGCAAGCACCATACACATGGAGGCATAGCAGAGAATTGAACGCTGATCCCATAGGCATGAGGCGTCGGCGCTAACCACTGCACCACCATGCTTAGGCTAAGACTGCACTTACGTAGTTAATATTATTTGAGGGTTTAATTTTAGCCATATTTAAGTATTATAACTTGCCCACATTCATAAAGATAGAATCACCCAGTAGTTTTGGTATGTAAGTGTATTCCTTCTCAGCATGAGAGATTTAAGAAGATTTAAGTGGCTTTTTTGATATGGATGCTGATAAAGGTGTTGTACTTTCAGATATTAGAAAAGAGTTTGATACATATCCAGAACTGGGCATGATATTCAAAATAAGCTATTACAGCTCTACAAAGCCTTATATTTCCATGTGAAAGTGTGAATATCCCAGTGCCTTTATAAATTTTGTTGTAGAGGCTCACCAAATAGCCACTAATAAGTACCCCAACTCCTGGAAGAGAAAACGGTGAGGCTTGTTTTTTTAAGTTTGACAGTTAAACTGCAGTTACTTCATTTTTACAGCAGAGGGCACTAACACATCAGAAGTATTTGACATGCCGGGTAAGTTTTTTTTGCGTTTTAGTGGTACATTCATGAGCCTTTTTGTATCTGTCATAAAAAAAAACCGGTTTCATTATGCTTACTGTGACTTATATGTCCACATTTCAATTTTGTCACCATGTCATTTTTGTGTTATTTTAGAACATGGTGCAGAATGAATGAGACAAGAAATGGGTCTAATATCATCACGCCAATCCTCAGCCACTAGCAGTATTTGAAATATTGTGGGTATGATCGTACATAGCTAAAAGTATCCGGGGGGGGGGGGGGCAGAGCAAGAAATACTTCCAGGGTAGACTGCTCCTATCTGACTTCCTTAGTTTTTAGTAACTTGTTTTTATTTGGAGGGGGGGCATCCTGGTTTAATATCAAAACAGCAAAAATACCGTTTCCATCATCTGTGCTGTTTCGGAGATGGATTCAGAGTTTTTTGGCATCTGTTACGTGGGAGGTATTCTCTTCATAGGCTAATAAGCAGGATTCAAGAAGCCAATCATTTCTCTTTACAAGTAATTATATGCTTTGATTCTAACAGATTGACCTTCCACATAGAAGATTTCTAATGTAATGTTGTACAATGTGGGGAATTTCATTAATTGTAATATATACAGCCCTCAGATGTGAAGCTTGATCAAAGAGTTAACCAAACCTACTATTATTAAGAGCATTATCCAGAAGGGAAAAAACGTACATCACACCTGGAATCATATTTCTTGCTTATTGTGTTATACAGTGACTGAGATCAAATGTAGGTTATAGCATCACATTTTTAATCATAAAAAACACATTTTATTTACATAAATTACAAGAAAACACAAACTGGTTCACCAAAGTCTAACGTTAAAAACATTGTTCTTATATTAGTCTACGTTGAACAAACTTACGATCATTTACTGCATGTCAAATAAAATGTTACTTTTGTAAAAATGAAGGGGTAATACTGAATGGTATTTTTCTCATCTTATGATTTCATTATAATACTAGTAATAAGGTAATAAACAGAACTGGGAGACAGTATTTATAGGATACACAGATATTTGCATCATCTGCCCATGTTCATTAAGGTTTCTTACAGCCTATTCAATTCATCAATGCTCCATATATAAATTATTTGGAAATCACAGAACCAGTGCTCCTAAAATGTTTAGTATGGGACAAAAACACTGCAGTGCAGTATAATGTTATTTTTTTAAATATAAATTTCTGATTTAGCTTATGTGTTTTCTTCCTACCAAAATGGAGATGTTTTACTGATTTCTCAGTTTAAAGTTATGTGCTTTCAAGCTTTCACTAGAAAAGTGTACTTTGCTGGCGTAAGAGAGCTGAAAAGAGGCCCAGACTTCCATCAGCTTTTCAGGGGGCTATACGCTATGTAGACCCATCCAAATGATGTTTAGCTGTTTTTCTTTACAAGGAGGACGTCTTGGAGTCTACCACCTCTCGGCCATTACACACAGTTGGCACGTAGTTGGAAGCTGAAGCTGGGACATGGAAAAAGAGCAGCATTGGAAAGTGCATTGAAAAGATGAAGGTCTTAAACGCTAAATTTTCCATTTAGTTAAAGAGAGGGAATTTAATATGCTCTTCCTGTAAAAGCTGTTTTAGTACGTTTATATGTAAATAAAAATACACGATTCAAATGGGTGTAATCCCATTAAGCGAAACCGAAGGACAACAAAAAAATTCACTAGGTAAATAACTATTGCTGAAAGTCAGGCTATGTTGGTTATGCATAGACGTTTTAGTTAATAGTCCTCCATATCTACTTTAACTTTGCTATTAACCTTCAGTAAAAATACTTTTCTGATATTCACTTTGTGTCATTGTTATCACCATAATGAATTTAATCTGTTTAAGTATCTGTTCGCCGGTCATGCATTATGATGTGAGAACACGTAAATGAAACGAAATGGTAATGGTTAGATACCATGAGAATAGCCGGATCCGTGGCCCGTGCCACTGGCACTGAAGCGAGTGGTGGTGACTCTCAGTGTGGTCACATTTTTCTGAGGCTGGAACAAGATGATGTGGATTTTGGGAGCGAAGAGGCAGCCGAGAACCACAGAGCCGCTCAGGCTAACGGAGATGCACATGGTGGTGGTTTGAACCTGCAGAGAGACAAAGAAAGGAACCAGAGTGGGACTAAACAAACAGGCCAAGCCTCTGTTCCAGCCGGGAATGCACCTCTAGAGCGAGGAAATAAACACGCGTGCAGGTCACAGATCAGCCTGTTCTTGTAGAGTTTGGCTAGGTGTCATTTCCTTTCCCCTTAGTGACCCACCTGTCCTACTTTTCATTTTGTTAATGAAATATGACCAGACTGAAAAAGGCAACTTGGCAGGAGGTCTAAGTGACCCAAGCACTGACCCGTCCCTAATGCCGTCCTGTCACTGCCACTGCAGCAGTGAATTTATGTCCATTTTTACTTTCTTAGGCAGCTGTATTATGCAGTTTTTATAGCGTTGGTATTTTTTGTCTAGGAAAAACAATCTAGCAAAGAATCAGAATCAGGTTGTTAAAAAAACATTTATGACCTTATGACCTATCAGATGTAATAGAGATTCACTGTATAAAATTATATGTGTTCATTTATTTATTACTATTTCTATGTGATCCAGTTTCAGTTCTCCATGAAAATGCATCTTTTATGAGTGCTGTTTGAATCTGTTTTTTCTTTTGTGTTCCGTGTGCTGCACATTCTGCCAACTGGGTCTCCTTCTCTCGTACATAAAACTGTTTTAAAACATCAGTGTTTTCGGCCACATATTATGACTTTATTCTATATCTAAAAGGTGAGCAATGATGAAGGTGGATATATTGATTTTTCACCAATCATGATAAACTGGCTAGTACTTAGAGATGAATGTTTTCTAACCAACAAAGAACACAGAACTATATTTGTTATAAATCCCTATAAAAGATTCATATCTTTCTAAATGTATACTCCAGCACCCAGGCTAGTGACCCAGGTAAGTGAAGTAATGAGGCAAATACATAAAAACAGGCTGAAAAAGAAGGATTGTTTTAGAAGGTTGTGTTTGCATGTCTGTGAGTTGCCTACTAACCCATGCTAGCTGTAGGCATCACAGGGCTCCTTCAGCTCATTAAAGATATTTTACCTTTCTTAGTCTCCAGATGTTTAGTCAGGGACAACAGTTGATAACTGCTGACACAAGAGAAGCAGGGAAACTCATACCATAAGAGTATATAATAGCAAAAATAACACAAAGTAAATGAATAAAGATTTGGAAGATGAAAGGGGATCTTTAAGCGTTTGAGGCTGATTAGGAATACATTTAAGAGTTAGAGTGTATAATTTTCAGTTTTCTGACTGTGGACTGTGTTTGTGAGCCAATATAAAATACAGAGAGACTGTTTATAATATGACAATAGGAATAAAAACAAAGCCACAGGCAAACGGTTTCTGCACTATTTTCTGCTGAAGTAAAGACTGAATCATTATTTATTCCTTTCCATCACACATTTCAGCATAAATCCCCCCGCAAAACAGAGGAGGAAATACAGAGAGAAAGTCCCATCCCAGGTATTTCATAATTCCTCACATTTGCTACACATCTACAGTTTCTACAGTTCTTTGGAAGTAGATCTGAGCCACATCACTTCTATAATTAAACTGCCAGGCATCAGAAGGAAAGTATGCGTTTGCTACCACTTTTATCAGTATGGTCAGGACTGAATGCTCATGATTAACAGACTAATTCTATCGCTTTCAGTGTTTTGGATTTTTTTGTTGCTTGGCTTCCATTGTTGCTGTATGACTGATATTTCATGAAATAATCACAAAGATTGTTTTTGAGCATGCAAACCAGACCAGGAAGTGTACATTCAGTCTTGGGTCTGACCTGAATGTTAGTCAATATAAGGGATTCGGCACTACGGCTGCTTCTTAACAAAAAATAAAAAACAAACAAAAATGCTGTTATTTCCTGTACACAATGTCACCAGTGTTGTTTTTTAAATTCAGTGTAATTAACATAATTAAATTGTGCAGCCCTTATTCTGAGGGAGATTGAGATTCATGGTGTGTATTTAAACTCTTCTCTGCTTTTTTTTCCATATATCCATCCGTCACCCATTTATCTAGTACTGGGTTGCTGGGGGAGACCAAGCCTATCCCAGGCACCACAGGGCAGAAAACACCCAGGACGGGATGCCAGTCCATTAAAGTTATTACTTAAGCAGAATGTTTTGTTTCTATGTATGTCTTCAGTGTTTGCACATGTACTTTAACTCAGAAAAGCATTGTAATGCCTCTAATGTATTATTATTTTCGGCTTCCAGCATAATATTTTGAGCTATGAAGTGCATGCACACCACATAAAACTGTAAGCTTCATATTGAAAAGGAAACACTAAGACAAGGTTCAGAAAGACAAAGGGAACAATCTGTGTTTTATGCTGGCTTTTTACAGGCTTGTTGAAGCTCTTCAGCTGGAAAATCCTTCTTTTGAACTTTATTCCATGGTGATAATTGGCCCAGTCTTGGCATGGCTCATCACTGGTTCACAGGAGGTTCAGTCTGGGTTTGTAACAGGTCTACACCAGTAGGAGCCTGAGGAAATTTAATTGACTTTGCAAGGACATGTCAATCAACACAGAATAGAGCTCAGTGACTATGAAGGGGAAAAATGCCAGCTGAGAGCAAAAAAAAAGGCAAAACAGATGGGCACTTCAACATCTTTGAGTCCCCTAAAACAGAAAAAGACAAAGATCATCCTTTTTTATATCTGATGCTCTTGTATATATATTCTGTCCATCTTGATGACCCTTGACTAATCAGGACAAATTGGATTATATACTCATATCTTTCAGGCTGAAGGACAATTTTTTGGGGTACCTCTGGAACGTAGAACAGGAGCCTTATATTTCTAATACTTCTTTTGCTTTATTCACGAAAGTGAAATACATGTTTCAAAACCAATGTTCTCACTGAAAAAGAACAAGGGCATTCTGGGCCTTTATAGTGGAAAGAAAACTTAAGTTTTATTTTATATTCTATCTATAATTATTTTATTTATGTTTTAAATTTTTAAGTATTTTCTCCTATAACCTAGATATAAAGCTTATGGTCATGCCACTCCTGTTCTTGGATGGAACCTAGATACAATTAAGTAATATCCATCTATCTTCTGAAACCACTTGTCCTGTTCAGGGTCGTGGGTGCTCTAGAGACTATGGGCACAAGGCAGGGACCAACCCAGGATGGGGCACCAACCCATCACAATAATTAAGTAATAATCTAGCATATATATTTCCATATTCCATATAAACTAACATTCAGATACACTATACACTATAATGGGGTTTCTTTTTTTCTTATGCATCGAATGAGAATTCAGTTCTTAACCCTTTTATGTATGTGGATTTAGTTTAAGAAACTGAATTAATCCCTGGTTCCCTCATGCGGCAAAACAATCATGTTTTCTTCCTCTAAACAATCTCACATATCAGGAGCTGATTTGCATTCTGCAGCAAAAGAAACAGGCTTGAGCAAATCTGTGAATCAGCCGCAATGCGAGAAACTGTATAACAGCTTGAATCTGTGAAGAAACCACAAAAGCAAGTGCATTTTAACAATGCATCCTCTATATCATTGTACGACCGAGGAAGAATCTAAGCAGAGGCTTCACACAGAAATCCTCACAAACACAGAAATAATATCTGCAGGTGCACCTTAAAATTTGCATTTCTAACTGGATGATGTGGAGCTTGAACTGAAAAGCTGTATGCTGTCCATTAAAGGAAACACAACATATTTGCATCCATCATTTAACTGCTTATCCAGGACAGGATCACAAGGGAGAATTTAAGTAAATTTTAAGTATGTTCAGATTTATGTTTTAGTTAAAGCTTAAATCTAACCCCACAAAGTATGAGGATCCTGACGTCATCATTTAAGTATACGGCGGTATCACAACACTACACAGCAGCCCAATATTATATCATTATAAAAAAAAACTGTTATCTGTTTTTCAATATATCTGTGCTTCATGTAAACCTCCCTCTTAGTCAATTCATCACTGAATCACTTACCACAGTTGTGTGAAGGTCATCATTTATTTTCTACGAAACTCAATGTATGCTGTCATTTGTGACCAGCAATTCTGGTCACCAAAGCAAGCATAGCAATTTCATGTAAACGATCGATAGCTATCTCTAAATAATGTAAATGAATGCACAGCAAAAATGCTGTCGTGATATAAGGTTGTAAATTTATATAACATGCAAAACTGAAGTGGTATTTAATTCAGAGCTTTCATTTTTTCATAATTTCGGGCAGAAGTGCTGTGATTAAGTAAACAAACATGATAGGTCATAATTTGTCTGGAAGGTACTCTTTGAGATATTTCTTTGAGTATAATTTAGCATGCAATTGCAATTGCGATTTGCGCATTTATGCTAGTCCATTGCCAGTGTATTTACTAAATGACTTGCTTTTGTAATGGTGATTTACCTTTATGTAGCTCGCATAAAACTAGGTATTAAATCCTTTCTAGGTAAATAATATATAGAATAGATTTTTTTAAATTAACATTACTAAAGACACATTCTAAAAATTCTGCTGCTGAAAATAAATGTATAGCTTGTGAGGTATGTGTTTCCTGCCGAGAAGCTCGTGATTGTCATGTAGATATCAGAACACCTTTTGAGCTCCCTGTAATACACTGTGATTCACACTCTCTGTCACAGATCTCTGTTGAAGAGTCACTTTCCACTGAGATTGTGGGACAAATCCTAGGTGTGAAATTTTTGTGGACATCCCCCCCCCCCCAACCTCCACCAGCAAGTGTTCCAAAATGTGCTGTTAATTGTAAGATGCCAGCATTACACAATAGTTAATTAATGACAATTTAGGATTATGTTTCTGCACATTCAATGACTATGAATCCCTTTGTGCACTAAAAAAGGAAAATCATACCAATTATTTTCAGAGTTAATTGAGATTTAGTAACTTCTTTTGGCAATACATAATTTTTAATTCTAATAATGATTCAGTAATAACTGTTTACCGTAAACCACCAGATTTCAATGTTTATCATATGACTTGGTCCCTAATAAGTCACGTTTGATATCCTGATTTACTCTAATCATGCGATTTTGTCAGTTATTGGAGGCTGAAGGAGGGAAATCGGTTTTACAGACTGCCTTGACAGATATTAAAATCAGAGCTAGTGCATTTTGGATCAGAGTAGCCATGTCCTCGTTAACACTAGCTCACTGTTTAGGAAGCTCAGTGACCAGTGAGTCCATAAGAAGTTCATTAGTATTAGCTTTGACCATTACTGCTAGCTAATTACTTATGTGAGCTCTGTGCAGGATAGTCTGTTCTATTGTCGATTTGGACTTGGGATCAGGTATTTTATAACGGAAGATGAGTAAAGGTAAACCATTTAACAATAAAATAGACGATGCAAGAAAATGAATTATTATAAAAAGTGGATTGCCAACCAGCGGCCCTGTCCTTTGTGTCTGTCCCTTACACCACTCTAACTGGTAGTCTCCCACTAATGTAATCTAACTTCAATACATTTGCTCTATCTAAAGGAGGTTTAATCTTTTATCTTCATAAAATGCAGTCTAATCCTTTTACTAGACTTGGAAAATCATTTTCATTAGTGGTCCTTACCTGCCATCTGAATCTGCAGGTGTTCTAATAGCTTTTGGGATCACACTTACTTCTAGGAAACTTATTTCTGATGCAGAAATTTTAGCTGAGGTCTGTACTGGGTCGTTTATTGCATCTAAATGCTTTGATCCAGTTAATCTTTGAAATAATATACTAATGGTAACGACTCTTACCCTGTAGTCGCTGGCAGTCACGTAGAATATGGGCTGGAAGGCCAGCCAGATGATGCAGGTGGTATACATCGTGAAGCCGATGAACTTGGCTTCATTGAAGTTCTCCGGGCATTTCCTGGTCTTGAAGGCGTAGACGGTGCAGAGGACGATGAGCACGCAGTTGTAGGTGAGAGACACCAGCATGCTGGAATCCTTGCTATTACACTTGAGGGTGACGACGTCCCGCCGCTCTGGGCTCACCTCTTTGCGCACGCCAGGAGCCTCTACCAACAGCCAGACCACCACCACCACCAACTGACAGGAGATGAGCACCATGCAGATGGCCACCTGCGACGTAGGGCTGATGAAGCGTGGCCGTTGGGCACCGTCCTTCACGCCATTAAAAATGCGCGCGATGCGGTTGGTCTTTGTCAGCAGGGCAGAGTAGCACACAGCAAACGACGTGCCCAGACCAAGACGGCGCAGCGTGCACACGACGGCGGATGGCTTGGTGATGTAGATGAAGGTCATGCTGTAGCACATCAACACGCCCAGCAGGAGGATATAAGAGAGTTCCCGCCCACTGGCTTTCACCACTGGAGTGTCATTGTTCTTCATGAACAGGCCAATCACAAAAAGTGTACAGAGTATGCCCAGACAGGCAATGGTAACGGGCCCAATGGCCCAAGCATCCTCCCAGTGGATGTACTCCTCTGGCAGGTCATAGCACCCTGTCAGGTTCTCCAGGGGCCACTGTCCGAAGGGACAGTCCTTACAGGTAAACTCATCCAACAGGCACTGATATGGCTGACAAGGAATGCAGATCCAGCAGCATACATCCCCTGGCTGCATGCTTTTTATCTCATTCTTCCTGCAAGGGTCACTACATTGGGAAGTGGGATGCAGCTGCTCCCCCCAGGGAATGAGTGATGTGTTCAGTGCCAGGACTTGTGCCCAATACCCAACCTTCTTGTAGATATACTTGCCATCCTCTTGGTGGTAATGGAATATGTTATAGCGACCAAGGCTGTCTCCATATGTATCAAAGCGGACTATGTTCTCAGTGTCTGCTGGACGAAATGGGGCTAGATAGGGGAAAAAACAACAATGTATTTACACTGTTTATGTCTGGAATAAAGCTGATTACATGTTACTGACAAAATGGGGGAAGAAATGTTAATGCAGAAAATTTGTTCTTTTTTATGACATAAAATGTTTGGTGATTTTATCTGTTAAGTTTAATCTGATTATCTAACTGATTAATAAACGAGAATCCACAGGATTTTCTACAACAACAAAACATTCTTTTTCCTGTATCAATTCCTGATATAGTATTATTTTTAACTGGACATTAAATTTTAACACATACAGTACTGTGCAAGAGTTTTAGGCATGTGTAACTTTTTGGAGAACATAAGAAATTCCTGTTAGTTTTTATTGTATTACTCTTAATTTACATATGTTCTCATATTAAATTGTGTTTTTCATTCTAAACAAACTTGCTACCCAGATAAATAACCTTAAATGTTTGCTTTGACTGCCTAAGATTTTTGCACAGTACCGTACATAATGAATTATCCAAAAATTGGCTTTCTTAAATGTGCATTTCATAGACCATAAAAGTTATATAATCATAACAGTAATATATAAGCACTTCAATCATAGCTACAGCTCTGGAAAAATTAAGAGACCACAGCAAAATTTTTAGTTTCACTCATTTCTCAATTCATGGGTAGGCTTCTGTGTACAATAAACATTTTTTGTAAACTCCAACCTGGCTCTTCTCTTTTTCTCATTAATGATGGACTGCTTGCTTGCTGTACTTGACTTTAGCCCTGCTTCTAGGAGACTGATATGGACTGTCCAAGCAGTGCACTCTTTGAAGGTCACTTGGGTCATCCTCCAGTTCATGAGGCACCATTGGATAAGTTGACGGCCATCTCTGGCATTAGAAAGTCATTTCTGCGCCACTCCTGACTGGTTTCTGGTCATCCCCAGTGTCTCCTGCTTCACCTTGTTGTGTCCTGCTGTCTTAGAAATTTTGAGCCTGGAAGCAACCTGCTGCTCAGTGTAACCTTCAGCCAGCAGAACCAGGATTAAACCAGGATTTAAAAATGCAGATTAAAATATATAATATAGAGTGGTCTCAATTTTCTCCAGAGCTGTAAGTTTATATTTTATTTATTTAGCAGACACTTTAATCTAAAGCCACATACATTTTGGGAAAGCAGGGTCAGATATTCCCTGGAAGTACTGGGGGTTACAGGACTCGCTCAAAGACCCAGTGACGATATCACTCTGCTGACTCTTGAACTTACGACCTTCTGGCACAGAATCCCACTGAGACACACACCACCCTCTATATGAGAAACATATTATTTTCTCATAAAATGTAATGGCGAAGCTATTGCTCTTTCATTAAAGATTAAAGCTTTTCCTTTTCATATGATCTGCTCGTAAGCAATTGCTGTAATTTTGTGCAATACATCATAAGGAAGAAGTTACAGAATTTAAGTATATCTGCATAAATCTGCTTGGCATAAAAACAGGCACTAAGGCAAAACTCAAAGGCTTTTTTTCCCAAGAAAGACATTTTTTTGTCAGATGTAGAAATCTGCTCTTGAGAATACATACTCAGCATAGCCTGTAGCATGTAAGACAAAGTGTGACTGGATTCATTATTGAGCTCCCAGTTGATAATGACTGCTTTATCCTTACAAATTAAATCATCACAACATCTTTTCAAGACCAAACAAAACACCTACACTGGAAATCCAATCTTACACTCATTTCATGCATTTGCCTGTTGTTAATTGGCCTACTTTGCTGACAGGAATAATTAAACATTCATTATATTCTGAAACTAATATAAAGTTGTACTCTAGCAGTTATGTTACAAAGGGAAACATGTAATAGATAAATGTAAATGTGCAATGATTTTTCCTGATTTTTTCATGATAGTATTGTATGGTATAATTGAAAGGCTGTAATTTTGCCCTTGTTAGATGTTTTTAAATGACATAAGACTCCTACATTAGAAGGATCTTTGTACCACAAATTAAGATATAATTCTTCATATTTATGACTCCTATCCTATAATAGGAGGTGTGGTGCCTCAGTGGTAGCCTCAGATTGCCAGCTTTATAGCTTTGATTCCTGCCCCCATGTGTGTGACGTTTGAATGGCTTCCCTATGTCGGCGAGGGTTTCCAGCAAAGCAGGCGGTTTCTTCAGTTTGTCTCTCCAAGCTTAAGGATGTAGGGGAAACTGTGTGCCCTGCAATCGACTGGCATCTTTCCTCTTTGCCTCATTCACAATCTTCTTGGGTTATGCTCCAAACTGACGAAAACCCTAATCTGTACAGGCATTTATAGAACATGTATGTATATTCTATATTACATGTAGATGTTAGATATGTTTCTGAAAGGTGCTGTTTGGTGGCAAACTCACCATCAAATTTTGTTTTCAAGATGAAATCCCGGTAGAACCTCTTGCCATTGCCTGGTTTCATAGCATCGCAAACCTTGGTGGAGTTCGGGCACACGGCCTGCCTCATGTTGTGCAGGGCGTGCGCCATGGCATAGACAGCATTCAGCACGAACATGATTTTGGACTCTTCCTCAAAGTTCCCGTCGCGCAGGGAATGCTGACTGCAGCTGAACTCCTGAAGGCTGCACTGGAAGCGGTGTTCCCAGAACTCGCGGAACCATGGGTTGCGAGTGTTGTTGTATGGATGCAACTTGGTGAAGTAGTCAGAAAACTCCCGTACGGGGTAGGAGGCCAGCTCAATGGTGAAAGCCCCATCAGCTACCAGTTCACTGCCGCGCACTACGCTCTCCTGAGCACCCCACCCGTCGCTGGCCACCCAGATGAAGGTAACGTTCATGCGTGCAGCTGCCACAAGAAGCTCGCGTGCATCCTCGCTTCGTGTGAACAGAATCACTACTTTGGCGTTGGACTTCTGCTGTAGTGAACGTATGACTGCATCGTAGCTCCAGCGACTCATGGAACGGCTGACCTTCGCAGACGTGGCGATGCAGATCTGGCGTGCTCGGGCTTCCTGCTGGAAAGCGTCAATACCCGTCTCACCGTAATCACCCTCCGAGGCCACAGTAGACACGTAGGTCCAGTTGAAGTAGCGGAGAATCTCTGCCATGGCTTTGGCCTGGTAGAAGTCCGGGGGCACGGTGCGAGCAAAGTAGTCATAGCGTGTCTTGTCACTGAGCTTAGCACTGGTGGAGGCGTAGCTTATCTGGGGAATCTGAAAGAGTCTGAGCAGGTTGGCCACCTGAAAGGAAGACAAGACACCAGAATATGGTGATAGGTGGTGGAAAAATTCACAGCAGACTTCACAAAATGAATGCCATCAGTAACATTTTCACCATGGATAAAGCCAATTTAATGGCCCCTCAAATATAAATACTAAAAACAAAAGCAAGAATAAAGAACCTGTCATTTGTTGTCTATAAGCTATTTAACTAAAGCTTTACACCTTAAACCTGTTGATGCCGATCAAAATAATTGGGCTTAAAACACTTTGAAATGTCTAGTAGCTGTTTTGGACAGCAAAAACCAAATCACTGTCAAATGCAGCTTGAAACACCATTCCACGTATATAGTATGTTCCATGTGGGTGCTGCACCAATCATAAATGATCATCTGGTTTCAGATTCCATTTTCTTCTTTTACTAGCTGCTCAGGCAGAGTGATTATGAAATCCTGTAAATTTTGAGTGTATGTATTACAGCTGGATTGGCGGTCTCATGGACCACATATGCAAATGTCCACGACCATCTGTTAAGAATGATGAGAACGTCAGACCTCTTTTATAAGGTGGGAACTGAAACACCAATAGCAGACCTCTTTCAGGGAAAACACCTCATTCGCTTTCCCCCACTAACCGCACTGGATGGAAACCAGGGCTCTCACAAACTCCTTTGAACCCAACAAAGGAATAGTTCATCAACTTGCCAGGCCATGTGAACCAAAGTGGGAGCTACTGAAAAGGGCAATCTAAATTTGGACTTAAAATCATAATATGCTTGTGTCATCTTCATGCAGCTATACATATTCGTTGAATAACTAATAATTGTTCCAAAACAATTTATGTAAGTCAGTTTGCTGTTAGAAAAATCAACTTACTTACTATAATGTTTGGACTGAATGCTATTTTGCTTATTCTGAAAGAGATGTAGACAACATACCATCTACAGGTAAAAGCTTATGGACACTGTTTGACTGTATATTTCTATATTTTGCTAATGAGTTCCCCCGTGGAAAGGAGGATGGGCCTCACAGCATACCAGATTCTGATAATACTGGCCAATGGCATCAATGGATGGAAAGGCACAAATTTGCATTCGCCTCCAAGTCAGAAGGGGGATAATAGGATGCGTTGTATGTACATACCTCCTTCTGAGATTCCAACCTGACGAGGTAGGAGACATCCACCACAAGGTTGCATTCTTGGAGGTGAGCAAAGTTTAGGCACTGTTCAGTAGAAACTTTACTCATTAGCTGAAACCTCTGGACTGAATTCTCACCTACATGTAATGTAAATATCACCAACCAACCTCTTTTTCCAGAAACCTTGGCATTAGTGTATGTAGTCAGGTTATTTATGCCAATATTTTACAGGTGTTTAAACAATCTGTAACTGATATTATACCATGGCACAGTGGAATTATTGAATGTGGTTGGTCAGAAGGGTGTTAATTAATCTATAACTGCACATGTAGTACCAATTAGGCAAGACACAGCAGTAAATCAATGCGCGATTATAATCCTCAATTATAACTGACGTTACACTGCAGAACTAGAGAACAATTTAAAATGAACGGAATCGATAAATACAAAGACATAGAAAAAGACGTATTTATAAATAACGCTGCTGAGTACCAAGAGGTACATAAAGCTAAATACATTTTTTAAAATGTCTGTATTAGGGCTGTCAAAGTTAACGCGATAATCGCGCGTCAACGCGAATTCATTATAACGTGACTAAGTTTTTGATGCCATTAACGCCTGTTGAGTCGGATGGCAGCTCGGGAAAAATAATGAACAAAGAAAAAGGTATTTTGAATGGCAGGTTCAGCTTCAAAACTCTGTCAGATGGGTACATGGACAAGACCAAAGTTATTTGCAGTTACTGTCGATGTGAAATGAGTCACCACCGAAGTACATCTAGTCTTAAATACCATACCAGGCTGCGGCTCTTCTCAGAACGCATTCGCATGTCGTAACATATTATGATAATACTTTCGTAAATATAAATGATTTATTTATGAGTTAATATTATTATTTTTCATTTAGGTATTTCTTTAGCTATATGCGAATGAGGCGGTACGTCTCGCGCTTCTGTGATGTCTTAACCGCATAATTTACATTTTCCTTAAAGTCATTCTCTACAAGAGATTTTGTATGCTTTCTGGAGTTTTCTTCAGTGTCCGCGATTGGATGTAGGCTTATTAAGTTTATAGGGATTCCTAATTCTTTCATATACTTTTTAGTAAATCGTCACCACGCCTTCCCAGATCTTTGTAAAATTATTATATTTTCTCTGATTTACATATTATAGCCAACTGAGTTCGGAGTGGTGAGGACATTTTGCACTGCTCGGGCAAACACCGGCATAGTTACAAGTAGTGAAGGAGCCGAACTAGGGTGAGGGTGAAAACTATCGCTACAGAACTGAACAATACAGTGATATTAGTAACCTTTGAGCTGTTACACGTCCGAAGGATTTAAAACTGAGAACCCCCCCCCCCCGGAATTGTATTTCTTTATCTTTTATAAGTACTTTAAGTTTTATTTTTGTGTTAAATGCATATATAGCGATATCGCATTTAAAATCGCATCTCAAACCCTCTTCTCTATCCATTGGGGCTCTTTGTAAATCTTGGGTCAGACATTTAGGATAAAATGGCTTTTTGCTTTAAAAAGGTTGCCGACCTCTGATCTATACTTAGTTATATGACTAAGTAATATGTAATATTTAGCAGGTCAACGTGCCGATCTGTTGTTGGACTTGGGTTTTTCTTAAGTGATGAAGGGTTTCTGATGACCTTTGGACAATCTTTGTTGTTGTTTATTGTTGGTAATTGATTTCCAATAATAAATGCATACATTTGCATAAAGCAATCATGCCTTGCCAACTCTAATATTGATAAGAATATTCACACCTGAAAAATCCCTTAATGGTAAAGGTTGAATGTTGAATAAATTCATGATTTAATTTGCGATTTATTTGTGATTAACTATGTACAGTTGTGCGATTAATCACGATTAAATATTTTAATCTATTGACAGCCCTAATGAGAAGGCATTGTTGAGGTTAGCCAATCATATGAGAAAACAGCAAAATGGCACAGTCAGGCCTCTGTCTCTAACGTGACCGAACTCTTCAATGGGCAGAGAGCCAGAAGAGGAGGAACCGAGACCCCTCCACATCTGAGAGGTGCCCTGGATACAAGCCGGCAGCACCCCCCAGAAACTCGCACTGGAAACAGCACTTTTCCTGGCGTGGATCTTGGAAGGATTTCATTGCTTTTGACACGTTTCCTCGACAATTTTACTCACTAGATGGCAGCAGAGAAATAAACTGAAATTGTCTTAGCAGGACATTAATCAGCAAAACACCACGCACACATTTTCTATCCCTGGTCTACATGGTGCAAACAACGGTTCTTACTAAAATTCAGGACCATTGTGGAAACAAACACACAGAAAAAAGGGGAATTCAATCAAGGCAAATTTGAATGCACAGTAGATATGTTCCACAATGTTAATAAAAAAGCAACAATTGTATAGTGCCTTTGAAGAATTTATAAAGAAATCCACCTTATACAGAAGTCCTGTGTCCTAACTACTAACCCGAGATCATTTACTATTGATCTATGAGATTTGTGTATATGAGGTTTAGACTCCCTACATGTTCCTGTATGTCCCGCTCCTATCTCTGTTTGGCCATCACAGCCTACTTGCAGTATACATCATACTTCAGCTTGGTGCCCAGCTTGGTCCCAGCCAGATGCTTCTCAAAAGCAGCATCCATCTCCTGGCTCTGGTCCACAGTGAAGAGGTTCTTCCAGTCTCCCACCTCGCCTGGAAGGCAGGAAGGGCACAGAAAGCTCGTGGGATTGCACTAGACCCGTTATTGAAAATATTTGTCCCTGTGAAAGACTGACAATCATCTTGCTTTCTCGGCAGATACTGGAAGGGCTGTAAATGTATAAGCATTCTACCCTGGAGCAAAGCATTTTACAAAAAAAACAACAACAGCTGTCTTATGTGGCTCAGAGGGTTAGGATGCTGTGCCTCTGTAGTGGAAGGGCATAGGTTCAAATCCCAGACTCAGCAGAATGTCACTGTTGGGCTCTGGAGCAAGGCCCTTAACCCACAACTGACCCAGCTTTCTCAAAAAAAATTTAATTGTATGTTACTTTGGATAAAAGCATCCAATACATAAATAAAATGTAAATTTGATGCAAGTCTCCTACTCTGAAAAACAGCATTTTATATGATACATATATTATAGAAGGCACGTGACTATTGGCCTAAAGTACTATGACGAGTATGTGTTTGGCTGAAGGAGAACCTCAGACACCCCAATGAACATGTGTGTGGCTGGGAAGCGGCAGAAATGAGTGGAGAACGGCTGAGTTGGCCCTGACCCACCTTTCCTGAATATAACATCGGTCATTTGCCCAAACATGCTCTTGGAGCTCTCCTTCATTGTATCAAAACCACTCGCCTTGGCGATGCTCTGGACCTGCCCCTCAGTCAAGCTGTAGCCGTAGAACTGGGCAATCTGCTCGATCCCTTTGCACAGGTCCTGGACAGGTGTGGGAATCCCGATTCAAATGAAGATGGGCATATCATGTGACCTCATCACACATGGAGTACATTCCAGAAACAGAATTAAACTGTTACAGCACAACTACAAATTATACAGTATCTCATGATTGAGTTTAGGCCTTCTAATTCCATGATCTTCCGGAGTGAAGCCTCAGGAAGTGTTATACCAGTATGATTTTTCAGTCTTAGCCTTGCAGATCTGAGATCTGGGGTATGTCTGAGAGGTTTACAAGGCTGTTGTGGTGTTGTCAGAGTAAGCTGGTATGTCTTTCCATACCCTGGAGGTCCCTATTAACGGTAAGACCTGGAACTTCTTGTGGTTCCTCAGGGGTCAGGAGGAAGCACATTGCTCCACCTAAATTACCTGCTTCATGTCCTCAAAGGTCACAACCAAAACGTTGGGGTCGTCAATATGCTCCTCCCATGCCCGGGCGCAGTCAAAATAAGAACCCCACGGTACTGTAAGAAGGGAATGGAAACAAACGGAGATGACATACGAGCCTTTGTAGGGTGTGTCCTAAGTTAGGGTTTATGGAAGATATGATTAATAAATGACACATTTATGTACTTGCCTGAACATTTTAGAGAATGGCAATTATGAAAAGCAGAATTTGCATGCAGATACCTAAAGATCTGATCTCTTGATCCTCCAGAAAACTCAATAGGGAAATGACACACTACAGTAAAGAGAGATCATGCTGTCCCCAGAGATTTTATCAGTAGATATTAGTCTATGCAGCCTTACTTGATATCAAGTACAAGCAAGGCTACAGTGCAGGGATAAAGCATCTTACAGACCCAAGGAAAACTCTGCTGGAGTTTACATAGCAGTGTGAAGTCACTTGCTTACTGCCAGCAGAGGATTCTGGTCTGTGGTTAAGAGAGAGTGAAGCAGTGCTGCGTTGCAAAAAAGTTAAATGCTTTAAAGTTCAGCAGGCCATTAAGTTCCCTGCATATGTCTGACACATTAAAATATAGACAGTAGTGGTATTTATCACTATTTACCCTCACTGTCAGCCACATAGTTGCCTCACTAATGTTCAGGAGAGGCTGAAGCAGCCAGTTCTGCTAATCAGCTACCTAGCTACCATCTTCTGACTCTACGCCCTTAATGGTTTTTGAAATGGGGGGGCAAAGTGAAATTTTCAGTTGGAAACGAACAACTTTACACTAGAAGATTACTTACATTTTACATGAAATTACTCTAATTGGTAGGTGAAGCATTTTATCTATAAATTACAAATATATATATATAGATATATTAAGAAATACTTTTTTCTGAGGTGCGTGTGGGCATTTGTGAGCGAGATTACCTTCTCCTTGTATGAAGTCTGAGTAGAACTTGTCCCAGCACTCAGCGGTCTGCAGCACGGGGTTGTTGTTGGTGAAATGAAAGTAGGAGACGGCTGTATCTTTAGGGTTCCGGAACATAACCACGATCTACGGAGAGGCGGCGCCACCGACAGCTCAATCCACCCAGTCATTGTTCATGTGTGGAGTTTAAAAATGAGCACAGTATAGCCCTATATTGTGGAATGGATTGACAAGTCATGTTCGGCATGCCAAATTGGTCTCAGTCTTTAAATTTCGACTTTGACCTCGTTGACCTTGGAGCCCCATGGGTTTTTTTCTCCTCACTTGGGAATTTTTGGTTCCTCCCCTCTGGTATCATCTGGCTTTCTTTCATTAATTTCTTTGTCTTCCCTTTTCCCTGTTTACTCACATAAAGTACCTTGGGGCAACTCTGTTCTGAAAGGTACTTTATAAAAATAAACTGAAGTGAATTGAATTTTGGCTAAGAACTTGCACATGACCACACTTCATTGGCTGCATAAAGTTTCAGGAAAAACCCATTTATGTTAGAATAAGTGCTGGTCATTGTCTGTTGATTAACCTTGAAATGGAATCAGTATTAAAGTGATTATAACCAAGCTGCTTTTAACAAGCCGTAGCCGTTACGTAACATGGAAGTCAGAATTCTAACCTCTGCACAAAGGAAGTCAGCTTGGCTTCTGGAAAGACAGGATTAACAAACGTGTGTAGCGAGCACGAACCTTGGTTTTCTTGGCGAAAAAAGAAGAGGGCATGTTTTGGGGTAGCAAATGTGTCCCGAGGATTCTGGGAGATGGTAAATCAGCCAGCATCTGCAGCGCAAACACAGTCAAAGGAGGTCACATGGCCTGCGCCCAGTTGCCATAGCAAACTGGCCTCATGACACAAATTCGGGATGCATAGAGCCATGTAATACACATAAATGACTTCATGCTCTCAAACAGAATACTGCTCTGTAAAAGAGGTGGGAACCCGCAGGAGGTCTGAATGTAACAAGGCTCCTCCTGGTGTTGTGACACCTAAAAAAATACAGGCGCTACTCAAAAATCTTTCAGCACAGTGTGGATAGAATGAAGCATATAAAATCTATAAAGCACACGGGGTGCATTGTGGGTACTTGTAACCCAGAATAGTTGTTGAGGGCAAAACAATGGAAATAGTGTTTGCTGGGATATGACAGCACTGCTGTCAGGGCTCCAGCTATGTCGAACATGAAGGACAGGCCTCCGGTCAGCCTCTAGTGTGAGCTGAGGTGAATGCTTGGACACACCATCTCTTCTCAGTCCAGGTGAGCAGTAGAGAACATGAGGTGATTATGTTCCTTTCATATGCTTGACTTTGTCAGATTCCAGACATGCAGGCTGCGCTTCTACTGTCGTTCCTGAAACTTATATTCTCAATATTTTTGCTCACCTTCAAACTAACAGCCTTATCAGCTAATTCAACAACCATTCAATGACATATTTATCAAAAGCAAGATTTAGTGCAAGGTAGTTATATATGCAATGAGGCCTCACAAACATAGGCTTATTTCTCATATCCCTCAGGTTCATGCTAAGGTTACAGGGCTTAGTACCTGTTGCTTAGCTGGGTTGAGAAACTCAATCAGTGGGTGCATCTTTATCTGAGTATCTGTTCCTTTGACAGCAGCTACAATCTTCTTCAGAACCCCAAACATCCAGTTGAAGCCTAGGGAGGAAGGAACTATTTTTTGTACAGGCTGGGGAGAGCTTTTACTTTCAGAAAACCAAGGTGAGAGGGGCCTAGTATCGAAAATCCAGAGATTGTTACCCAAGGGCCCCATGGGGCTCCATCCCCTCAGGACACCTCAAATACCTCGTTTTCCACCTGTAGCTGGTGCTGGTGCAGGACTGGTTCTCACTTCATGCCTTTTGAGAACCAGCCTGCGTTTCCACCGGTTTTAAACAAAAGCGGAACAGAAATGTTACGTGGCGGAAGTCGAAGTAAAGTAAACTTAATCTGTATTTAATTTTTGGATTTATTTTGCCGAACCGACAAAAAGTTTCCGGAGTATGACTCTATATCCACTTTTGTCTCCTTAAACGTTCCCCGTCTGTGTGTGTAAGTGAGTTTATTCTTTATTTTCGCTCGTTGTTTTACCAGTGTCCTTTTACGGAACGCGCAATAAAAGTCTGCTAAAAACTAAACTTTGCAGTCCGCCTCGATCATGATCTCTTCGCCACAATATTTTATTTATTCAAACTGTGACATATTTATACGTTATTGTTAAATATATTTATACTTTATTATTAAATCTGACCAGCAGATCGATCTTTCGTTTATCACAGAATTTAAAAAAACGATGAAAGGTTGCAGCATTTATGTGAATCATAGAAGTTTTTAGTGCAAGTTAATATATTACGTAAAATATCTTATTTTCAGCAAATACAATCCATACTGTTTTAAGCTATTTACAACGTTTTGTCTCCGTAAAGGCTCCATCCTGCAGGATCGTGCAGTAATGCTAAAAACTGAACTGAACCTGAACCTGTCCCGGTAATCGCGTTGGTGGAAATGAGGCTAAAGAGACCTCACGAAAACGCGGAGCTGGAATGCTGGCTCTCAGCTCAGGAGGACGGCCCACGTCTGTGTCGCTTTGACAAGCTGGACGGATTTCAGTTCCATTATTATTATTACTCGACAGCTCTTCAGTAATTATGTAACATCTGTTGTTTACGTTTAGATTTATGGTACTAGTTCCACGAGGGAAGAAATATGTACATAAGCGTGACCTATAGTGCACGGATAGCTTCAGTCATACCAGAATATCTCTGCATCGACTCAGTCGGTTACAGGCATTGATGAAAGTTTTTCACAATTTCATATTATTATGATTAACAGTAGTTAAGTAATCATCAATATTTAATCCTACTAGTATATATAGGAAGTAAAAATGTCATATGTTAGTCTCAGCAGTATTTTTTAATATAAAGTTGCATTTACCGCATTTGGGGAAGGCCACCAACATGATGTCATCAGTTCTGGCTTCCATATTCACAAGGGCCTTCAAATTCTCCTCTGGGCTCCTCAAGATGGGGTACAGAATGCCATTGTACCTGAAGACCTTGTCCTCATTCTTCATTGCAAAAGCTTTTTCCAGATTGGTATCTAAACGGATCTGGCCGCTCATGTTGAAGTTCTGGAGTAGTCAGAAGCTTTCTGGTCTGAGTGCAGGTCCGGAGTCTGTTTCTGCAGCCGGAGTGCTGCATTTTGAACTTCCAGTTCTTGTGTCTCCTGAGTGAAACCCCACCCCCTCCACAAAACTTGCATGAGATCTTTGAGTTTCCTGGTTCCTGTCCTACTGAATAGAAGGTCTGGCTTCCTCTGCCTCTGCTGTAGACTGACACAAACGCCCGCCCATCCGCCTCAGCTGCCTGCCCTCCACTAGTGCAGGTGGGTGGAAATTCACATCTACTGCTGGACATTTTGAATTGCTGTGCACACATTGGGGGGGGTGATGGTGCTTCAGAAAAGTTCCATGAATATCAATAGGCTAAACTGTAAGGAATTCAGGTAGAAGGTACTGACCAGTCAGAATGAACATGCTCATCCACATACCTTTATTCTAATTTTATTCTAACATTTGCTCACTCTCTTGGATCCAAAACCAATACTTTTTCCCCCAAGTAACACAGAAGCACATACAGCTCACTCTGCATCTGCATCAAAACTTGCAGTCCATGACTTTGTCCTGTGTTACCCTTCCAGGTGTTGTGTAACCAGTTCCAGGAGACAGCATTCCTTGCATCATTCCTGTGATATCTGGTATGATGTCCACAGAGACTCTCTCTCGCTACAAAGCCAAAAGCAGGGCTCAACGACCGCAACAACATTTTTTTTCTGAGAGTGATACCTGATAAGATCTTAAGGAAAATAGATGGATGTTAATTGGTTGACATAAGTTTGGTACAAGTGGTGTTTCTATAGATGCAACAGTAGGTTAAGGGACTGAATGAAGCAAACTGAAAGGACCCAAGAATATTTTCTGCACGTTTTATAAGCTTTTGGAGTCTCACAAGTCATTATACCTCTGCCGTTATCACTTGGCAACTTGTTCTTGGAGTTTTACCGGTTTACCAGTCAAGTAATTCAATGATGCAGTAATATAAGTGTTGTATAGTAACGAAGTAATAATACTTCACTACTGTACTCAAGTATGTTTTGGGAGTATCTATACTTTACTTGAGTTTTTTTTATTTTGTCAACTTTCACTTTTACTTCACTACATTTCCTAATTTAATTGCATATTTTTAGTCCGATATATTTTCAGCGCGGAGTGTCGGTACTTGTTACAAAAATCAAATTAGACTTGGTGTTTTCTCTGCCGCTCTTTAGGTGAGCGCAACAAAAGCTTGAGGAAGCTGACTTGTCATTGTTCTATGAATCACGTAACGCGACGTGGACACGTATCACTCCACACACAACCTGTCGGCTGTCTGTTGATGTGAGGGTCAAAGCAGTCATGGAGGAAGAAATAGCGGAAGCAGCGTCGGCTACAAACGACGGAGAAGATGAGCAGCACCCCTGGCTATACTTAAACACAATGTTCTCTTATGTGGGTGGGAAAGATTCATCCTATCGGATGAAAAGCCACTCGTGCCTGCCTAAAGACATTGAAATTTTGGCTTTTATAAACTCCCCGTCCAATCTAAAGAAGCACATTGAGATAAGGTGAATTAATGGCAAACACCAGTGAATTAACTTAAGTTATCACGATTAGCCTGGATAAAAGCTTGGGGTGAGCTTTGTGTCTGACGTTAG
>JAODKC010000107.1:26404871-26421197 GCA_026777985.1 Mormyrops attenuatus
ATCATGCCTTGCCAACTCTAATATTGATAAGAATATTAACACCTGAAAAAATCCCTTAATGGTAAATGTTGAATAAAGTCATGATTTAATTTGCGATTAATTTGTGATTAACTATGGATAGTTGTGTGATTAATCAAATTTTTTAATCTATTGACAGCCCTAGTCTGTATATATTCTTACATTTCTTTGCCTCTGCAGTCGTGCATTAAAAAACTTATAATTCATGGTTTTGAGTGCTTTAACTCACATTTGGCACGTTTGTGCCTAAAGACCTTTGGGCTTAGCAACAAATTAACAACAGTGGCTTGGATTGTATCTAACCAAAATGTTTATTCGTTGGACAATGAGTTTCTATTACCAAACACATTTTCAGTTCGTAAACGTGAAAATAATGTCTTAAGGTCCAAACGTGTAAGCTGAATGCGTACTAGCTGTGGCACTCCAAGCCATGTATGCTGGGTGGTTCTTCACCTCCTCATGTGTAAAAACATATAATGCACAGCCTGTCGTGCATCAACCCTTATTTAGTTGAGTGCACCCCCAACCGTTCTCACACAGTAAGCCGGAATTCTTTAGCTTGTGCAACAAGGTCTTAAACAGAAGCCTCATCTAAACATTCAGGTTCACCTTCAGTGAAACGTGGCCAAAGCCCAGAACAGTCATTGTGAAACAATATAAATGATTCATTTTTAACATTTCTTAATATATGCCACAAAATGCACTCATTGTTAATTCATTTATGTCTTTGGGGAAAATAAAAACAAAAACAAGACATATAATGTATGTACAGAGCAGGAGGTTGTGGATAAAATCGATATGACAGATAGTCTTGGCAATAAGGGCATTTACACTGCCTGACGAGTCTCTCGCTTAAGGGGCTTTACGTGCCCTGAAGGTAGCCACCGTCCCATTATTCCCTTGGACGCAATTTATTTCTTGGTCTTTAACTTGGCCGGTCAGTTACATTTTAAACATATATCCTGTGTTTTCAGGCTTCATGTGACACCGTGATACATTGTTTTTAAGCGATTTTATCATTAAATTGGGGTGATGCTGGGGCCTATACTGGGAATCCTGCCTAAACACTAAGAAAGGGATGTGACGCTAAAACCACACTGAATTTCAAGATTTTAAAATGGAAATAAGAGTTTCTGTAAGAATAGGATGTAAGAATATGGTTAATTACATCTGTTGTTTTCCCCCCACATCTTCCACTTGCCCAATTAACTTACTTCCTTCCTTACTGTTCAAATTAGTGAAGAATAGCTGGGAATGGGGTTTCCTAGGTTTTCTAAGCACTCCTGTCACCTCAACAGTGAAAAACATTGCTGCCACAGCACATCACCATGGAAACTGGTAAAACATAGCAGTGGAGGACCATAAAAACGTCTCAGAAGTAAAAAGACTAAAGGACTTTTTGTCCTTGTGAGCACCCACTTCAGAATCACCTGTTCCACTGACCAACTGAGAGTTGATCTTAAACTGCATAATCGACCTGTCCCACAAAAGGACAGTAAACTATACTGTGAAAACATGTATTGAGTTCTGAGAAAAATCAAATCAAAGTTGTATATGTTACATACACAATTATACTCAGTATGGTGCTTAGTTGCCTGACTCCAAGACTGCGGTAAGAGTAAACAAAAATATAAAGACACAACACATAAAACATTATTCATAAATAACTATAAATAGTCTCTTAAATAAACAGTTGTAATTAGTCATATCTGTACATTACCGCAACCCTGCAAAATTGCTATGAAATATGAATTGATAGACATTACTGTCATTCTTATGAAGTGGTAGTAAGAGTCCTTCATTCATTAACCATTCATTAATCATTCATTGGTTTTGCTTGTAATAGTTAAGGTTAAAAGCAGTGTGCGAAATACGGGGGGTCTGGGGGGGTCCGACACCCCCAATTAACCCATGATACCCCTCTAAAACCTCAAACGCAAAATTTTAAGGGGGTCTCAAGATCGTTATTGCGCAAGTATACTTAAACTAGGTCTTATAGCTATGTAACACTATGTAATAGCACACAAAAGGACTGAAAGATAAAATTTATCATAACAATTCCTCTGCAATCAAAATAAAAGAAATCCATCCATCCATCAATCTACCTCCCCACTGCTTATCCAGCTCCATCCCTGGCCGGTTTGACGGCACGGTGCTATCGACTGAGTTACAATATCACCCCGAAGTTTAAGTTTAGTCATTGGTGACTGTCATAATCATTCATTTCAAACAGATGTCATGCAATTCATTACTATACTCTCTCTGCTGGTGACTTTTAATGCTTCTACTCATCTGTTACCTTCTTCACTGTAATTTCTCACAGATATCACCGGCAGGTTTGTGTGATTCTTATAGTCACATAATTCTGTCTTTAATTACAATAACAAATGTTGTATACTCATTGTCAACACTGTTGATTGTTAACTTTTCTGACAAACATCCGTAATTTTCTAGCTTTTTCTAGCCATTGGTTTTAAAAGCCAGGTCTTCTCGGCACAAAAATCTGATAACATTTATAACCATCTTTGAATCTGGTTTTGCTTATTATTGTGATTTGCATTGGCATTTCAACATTTAATAAATCAGGTAAAAATTATTTTCTAAATCATCAGACTGTTCTGTGGCGTATTCCAGGAAATTGGACTTGCAGAGAAAAGGGTGCTTATTTCTTATGTGTTGATGTCTGGACATCTGTGAGGCATATCACACTGCAAGGATGCCCAATCCTGGATTTGGCAAGCACGGTACATAGAATTGCTCTCACTCTCTTAAACACATTAATAGTCTTGGTACAGACATACAATTTATTCAGTTATTTTATTATACAGGTTACTATTGAATACGACTGTGTGCTCCTCTGTAATGACAATTGCTGTAATTCAACAACAGATTACTTGAATTTAGTATGCAAACATACCACACATACCTTGAATTTAGAATTTGGCTGTAGCTCTTGGGAGAAGCAATGTCAGCAGCCCTGGTTATGTTCTGTGTGCTCAAGTCACACAACAAGCCAAAACAAGAACACTGGGACGTCTGACATATTACAGAGGTATATTTGTGTGCAGGCAGTGTGTGCGCTGTATTCAGAGCAAAATTCATATTTTGTTTTCCTCAAAGCCTAATAACTGTAGAAACATACTACATGTGGCCATGATGCAATAGCGGCCATCAACAGCCCATCTTATTCAGTGGGACAATGTAACTGATTCAGACATTTGGCCAGGTGGAGTGTCAGAGAGGCTGCCTGGTACAGGGACTTGGGGACATAATGGACATTGATTGTTTGTCTGAAAATGTCTGTCCCTGCTGTTGAAGTTCCCTGCACAATATGGATCCTAACAGAATTATAACAGACTAAGTCAGACATGTGCCCACAGAGTGGCTGGTACTAAGCTTTGCATGATTTCTCTGACATGAAAAGTCCATCTATTTATCCCAGTGGGCCAGCACTGCAGTATCACTGCCACTTTCAGAGTGGATAACAGGCCAGTGGGGGGGCGTTATTGGTGACGCACGGGCAAATCACACCACATACCTTCATTCTGCACACATCCAACACCTGCACACATCTGCACAAAGCATACATTTATGGATGACAGTGTGGTATCGTTTTCACAACCAATTGTTTAAAGATTCCAGAATTGCTGCTTTATACCAGAGAAAAGGCATTTAACTTGGAATCTTCACTCTCTGAAAAAACAGTACAGTCCTGGTACAGTTTTGTTCCCCCAGGTACAAACATCATTAAGGTACCCCCAATGGCACAAAAATGTTACTCAGAGTCCATTTCTGTACTTCAAATTCGACCAAATGGTACATTTACCTACAGCTAGGGTACAACTGGCAGATCCTTGAGGGTACAGCCCCAGTGAAAAGTAGTGTCCTCAAAGGTACAAACTGGTACTTTTTTACCTACAGTGTTCCATTAAAACAGAAAACTGTATAAATGCACAAAAAAACAGATGATTAAAATGCAGAATAACTAAATCCAAACAAACAAAGAAGTGAACAACAAATAGATAGATATGCCCTGTGATGGACTGACATCAGGTTTACTCCTGCCTTGTGCCCCCTTTGCTGCCTGTATTGGGCTCCTGGAAGATGAGTGGATGAATGCTGAGTGGATGAATGCTGAGTGGATGAATGATGAGTGGATGAATGATGCACTAAGAACAGCGCATGTCACTGTTTGTATAACTGCACATGTAACGGTTATTGACATGTAAAAAAATGAGTGAGAATGAATATCAGTCGAAATAGAGGAATTGAAACACCAGAGAATATGTATACTTTAAACAAGAAAACCATTTTTCAAGCGTGAGAGCATATGCAAAAGGCAAAAGACAAAATTAGACAAAATTAGTCAAAAATAAAGTGGGGTGAGAATACATTCACCTTTGAAGAGGACATTTTGTAAACACTACCATTATAATGAATCATTTCTATATTGACTGACCATGCCTGTATAATGAGGTAATATCATAGACAAATTTTTGAATGTCTTTCTCCATTAAAAAATAGTTTATGTCATATCTCCTTACACTTGTGATACCTTTTATTATACACTCATGAGACTATCGCTCTTTCACACATCTCTACTAATTTTTATTTTTTTGCACTTTTCTGAGGAGCACTATAAAAAAGTAATCCATATCTAAATGCAGAAACCGGAAGAACAGAGCCACTGAAAAGCTGAAAGGTAAGTATGACTTTTTGCAAAGCTGATAGCGAGGTGGGATTTTTTTAAACACAATTTACAAGCCTACCAGAACACTATCTTATCACCACCTACTTTCACCATCTGTTAGAAAAACACCAGAGGCTTTGTAGGTGCTACCGTTTGCGGAAAGACAAGAAGCCTAGTCTGACTCAATTCATCAAAATTCAGAAGGTAACAGAAGCCTTTGAGCATGCTGTAAAAATGCAAATGAAAACAAGACTCAAAAGACACTGATACAGATTACGATTGGGCAAAGGAAGCAGCCCATGAAGATTGTGTTATGTTGAAATTATAGAGTGAAATGCCACAACAGGTCATTGAGCTACTCAAACAAATTATGTCTTAGAAGATTCTTAAGGCAGTGTACTGTCAGTGCAATTTCGTAATATCCTTCTAATAGAATATTATTATCCAGAAAAGAACATAAAACGAGTGGGTCTGATTTGCCAGTGAAGCCCCATCCATCATTACTACAAATACGTATCATGACCCCCCCACCCCTAATTCAACCCCAGATGGCTTTATGCCCCTAAAGTGTCAGTATGAAAAGATATTTCTTAAATGGGAAGAACACCATGTGTTTCTCGCTTTCATATTCATGGGATGTGAATGAATAATTTCAGCCAACTGTCTCTTATGAACAGCTCTCTCAACTGCAAAGACACCAGAGTGCTGCTGTCATTCCTTCACAGTGCAATGGGGATTTCAATGAGGAGCCCTCTGCCCCTGCCAAGTTTCTTGACACCCGGTCGCACCCCACAGATGGGAAAGCTGGCACTCTTGAGGTATCGGTTACGTCACCGGTGCTGGGCCAGTCCTCTGACGCATCATGCTCCAAACATAGATCAACAGAGGCTCTCTTGCAACATGACCTGTGGGCCCTTCACTAAGGAGACAATCATTGAGCTGAATCCTGGGAACAGTTGATGCAGACACATCTGCTGAGCTCTTAGTCCCATTACAATCAGCGCTTGACAATAAGTGGCACAGTAATGTTCGGCATCTTCAACTAAAGCTCCTCTGTTGCTCTGACAAGGATTGTTGGTCTGATTATTCACCCTGTTAGGCACAGCTTCTCTATTCTCAAAGAAGCAATGTGCCCAGCTAAATATCCATCTTCAAATAGCATTTTCGCTCAGACATACAGTAGGTCTTGTCTCAACTGTAATCAACTGGAGAAGAAGAAGCAGTGATCATTGTGATATGTTTGCAGGCTTGAGAATGTGCCCCGTAGATCTCAGAGCTAGTGTTCAATTTGTAAAAATGTACTTCTGCATGCTGTACGGAAGCAATGGAATTTTCGACAAAGGCTTATTCTGTTAAATAGATGTCTACAGAGTCTTCTCAAAGCAAGATTGGAAGGAATAATTTTCATTATTGGTGATGGTTTTCTGCCAAGCATAAATTTTCATGTCCAACTCAAATCCTAGCAGGTTGCGTGTCCAGATTCTAATCCAACCTCCTCATATAATTACCTCATAAATTTGACATAAAAAATAAACATTTATGCACATTTGTTGATTACATTTTGGTGTTTGTACAGAGAACAAACTGCACCCTGTATTTAGTTAAAAGTAAAGACTGTAGATGCACATCATTAATTGAGGAGGCCAGGAGCAAAATACACAAATACACAATCCATCAAAAAACCTAAAGAAAAGAGGGAGATGGACAAAGGGCAAGAGGGGTCAGGGACACTTTGAGGTCATCTGAAATTGATTTTTTTGAGGTCATCTGGGATAGATTCTCATTAACTATGTATGCAGGAGACCATTTTGTTTGTTAAAGTCTGATGTTCTGAATGAGGAGAAGAAGGCTGCTATGCTGGTCCCGCTGACAGACAGCTACGGTGAGCAGCTAGGTGTTTCCTGGCCTAAGATTTTCAGCATGGCTGTACATTAGAACAGCAGGAGACACTGAGAATGACCAACAGCCATAAAGAAAGCAGAAGTGACAGCAGAGATGACCGCCAACTCGTACGACAGCGTCTCATGAATCGAAAGATGACTTCGCGTGACCATCAAAAAGAATAGGAAACAAGGATGGTTTGAAACATGTTCCTAAAAGTCCCATAAAGCAAGGCACAAGCCCTTCAATGAGCCAAGCTGGAGATTATAGAAGATCATCTTCTCTGATCAGTCCGATTTTAAGCTCTGCCCAACACCTGCCCATCTGATGGCTTGACAGGAACCTGGAGAGGCCTACAAGCCCCAGTGTCTCACAGCTACTGTGAAATGGGACGAAGGGCCACTGATGATGTGGGGGTGCTTCAGCAAGGCTGAAATCGGGTAGATTTGTACCTGTGAAGGAAGCCACTCAAGCACTGAATACAGTCTCCTGGAATAATACTTGCTTCCTTCAACTCCATGTTCAGACCATGTTCCCCAGCTCTGACGACTGAGTTTTTCAGCAGGAAAATGCTCTGTGTCATGCAGTCAGGTCAATCAAGGTGTGGATGGAGGACCACCAGATCAAGACCCTAACATGCCCAATCTCCAGACCTAAACCCCATCAGAAACTTCTGGAATGTTACGAAGCGGAACATGGATGGTCATAAGCTATCAAATAAATCTGCGATGTATCAGAAGTGAGACTAAAAATCAACCATCAACAATGTGAAGGACTAGTGGAGAGTATGTCAAGATGCATCAAAATGGTGATAAAGAATCAGGTTTATTCCACCAAATACTGATTATTGAAAACATTATAATTGTATTATATAATAATGGATAAACCTGATTACATACAGACGCTCCTCTACTTAGGAACGAGTTATATTCCAAACGACCATTTGTAACTTGAAATGTTCGTAAGTCGTTATTCAATTAATTTCATCGTTTTAAGGGTATACGCAAGTACAAAGAACTAGGACTCTGGGAGTACGCACGCTACGCTGCTGCGCAGTAGCGGACAGAAGTCGTACTAGGTGGAATTGGTGCAAAAAAATAATAATTTGATGTTGCGGACAGGAAACGGGAGCCCAACGAACACAATTTGGACTTACAGTCCTCTTTGTTCATATGTCTGAAAGTTCATAAGTAGAGGAGTGTCAGTATATAACATTATTAGCATCTGTATAAAAACATTTTATATTTTTTTATTTTTAACCAGTTATCATTTCCAGCAAATATATGTTCTGAATAACATCATTTTGGTATTTGGAATCAAATGTGGTAAATAGTTTGTAAAAGAAAATCAAAATGTATATTTCACATTTCACACTCAGTTAAGATAACAATTTTGATACAGTCTCATAATTTTTCCCAGAGCTGTTTATTCTTCAGCTTTGCAAATCTGTAAAGACTGAGATTTACTATTTTATTTGCCCTGATGAGACAGCAGTGACAACATACAGAAACAGTTGCTTTTAGGAATTGAGTTTAAATCTGATTGTTTTGACAAGACTAGAGCAGACACACCTGCAGAGAATGCACTTAATAAATGCTGCCACCGAAAATACAGGACAGCTTGGTGAGAAAAGAACAACTAAGTATTTAGAAAGGAACAGTAATTGCTAGGGTCTATTTCCATCAGATTGTTCTAAAACACTTGTTTGGTTTCAAACAGAACAGCAGCCCATTTCAGTCTGTCACCTTCTTTTATTCTCAGACTTTGACATTCCCTGAATCTGGAGGGAACAAAATGTAAAAGCACGGTCACCCTCATACTCACATCCATCCATCTTCCAACCGCTTATCCAGTATAGGGTCACGGGGCCTGGAGCCCATCCCAGGTAGCAGAGGCACAAGGCAGCATTGCATTCTGGACAGTGCATTGCAGGACACACGTTCACAAATGATGGACAATTTAGAGATGCCAGTTCACCTAATGGCATGTCTGTGAAAAATGGGAGAAAACCTGAATACCCTGTGGAACACCCATACAATAAAGTTGCAAAAGCCCAGGAAAAACTCCAACCCAGGAGGAGCGAGTGTTACCATGTGCCACTATAACATAATGCATGAAATTGCACACCCTGTTACGATATTCCTCTACTCATACAGTAGTCCTCACTTAATTTAGGTAGTTTGAAGATGGATCACTGTGAAGACAGCTCAATTATGTTACTGTAGATCCATCCATTTTTCAACCCTTTATCAAGGACAGCCTATCCCAGGCGTAACATCCCAGAAGGGATGACAGCGTATGCAATCACACACTATGGGCAGTTAAGGCACAACAATTCCTAACATCAGGAGGAAACCAAAGTATCTGGAGGAAAGCCACATGATCAATCCCACATAGCAAAGGCAGCGCTTGAACCCCCAGTCTTGCTGGTGTGAGGTGTCAGTGCCACCAATCATGCTGCTGTTAATGCAGGTACCAATAATTAGACAGGTATTGGTTAACATGGAGGTATCAGCCATATTCTGCAGTGGAGGACAAGACATTTTGTCAGCTCATTCAATTCTTAGAGCCTTGTTACGGTGTCCAAAGTCAGCCCTACTTCACTAATGTCTCACTGCCTGCATTATATAATATGGTTGCTACAAGATTTTAAGAAGTGATCACCAATATCAGTTTCACTACAGATTTATCGAGTTATCCCAGAAGCTATGGATACAAGTCAGCGAATAACCTTGGACAGGGCACTAACCCACTGCATAGCACACGCCATTCACACACACACATTCACACCAACGGACCATGTGGCAGCCACTTCCAATAACAATTAACAATAACAATTATAACAACAACACCTGAAGGTCACGGCGATATAATGCTCAGAGAAATTGCAAGAACGAAGAGCTACATCTAGGGATCAACAGGCCTCGGTTGACATATTAAATATTAAAGTTCATTATTCCGTGATCTGAAAAAGACTTAACAAGTATGTCTTTCATATACAGTATAATAGTAGCCAGGAGCAAGCCCATTATCTCAAAAAAGAACATGGAAGCATGGCTTCAATTTGCAAAGGGGCATGTGAACAAGTCACACAATTTCTGGAACAATACCCTTTGGACAGATAAGACAAAAGTGTAGGTGTTTGGTCATAATTCACAAACACTATGCTTGGTGAAATCTAATTACAGCATATCAGTAAAAATACCTCATAGCTCAAACTCTCAAGCACTGAAGTAGGGGGTGTAATGATTAGATATGTTTAGTAGCCAAAGGACCTTGAGGTCATCAAGTCAACCATGAACTCCTCTTCATGCTAAAGTATTCCAGAAATAATTGGGAGGCCATCTGTCCAACAGCTAAAGCTTGATGGAAACTGAATCATTCAAAAGGATAATTATTCCAAGCACACTGGAAAAGCAAGTGAATAGCTTAAAAAGAAAAGTTTTTGGAATGTCAAAGTCGAAGTCCATACCTCAACCCTGTTAGGATTCTCTGGCAGTACCCTAGAGAACTTAAGAGACGTAAACAAGTGCCCTGAAACATAATTAATGTTGTGAGGCAGAGTGAGCCAAAGTCCTCCAAAATAATGTCACGGACTGACATACAGAAAATTATTATATCAAGTTACTGCTGCTAATCTTGCTTCTACTATTTCACGCATGGCTGTGGGGTTGGGGTTTTTTATATAAATAAATGATAACAGTGGAATGTGTTATGTGTTCTTTGACACCTGACATTAGATTTTTTAATTTCAGTACTAGAAGAATTTTAGTTATATCTTGATATTTAGAACCACAGAATAAAAACTCTTTTCACATTTTCGTACATAACCCAAGCAAACTGTTCATATAAATTTTCTAATATGAAACATACGTATTTCTGTGTTTATTAAATTGTTCCCTAAAATGAATGATAATTCAATATACAATAAAATTTGCATGAATTTGGCAAGTCAGCAAAACTTTTTCACTTTAAACTGATTTTTAGTTACTACATTTACTGTAGCAAGTCAGATGAAGAACAGATTAACTGAATAAGAAGAGGTGTTTTCTTTAACAGTTCATGTTTATGCAATGTCACAGCCTTCTTACACAGTGGTAACACTAGTAACACAAGACCCATTTTGAATGATGAGTGCCCATCAACATCTTTAGGGATAAAGTACCATCATCCTATATAGATTGTGTATGGGTTGTAGATTATATTCTGCCGGTAAAATGTACATAGAAAAGACAACAATAGAAAATTGAAAACATTTTGAAATTTCATGAAATGGGACTTTATCTGCATTCTTAATATTCATGCAATTTTTATAGCTGTGGGGTTAACTACATGTTTAATCTTCTTAGCTGCACTTACATTTAAAGAAACTTGTTTTCTTATCACAGGGCTTTAAGATTTAGATGAATATACCACTGAATTTTAACTTGACCCTTGTCTGCCTTATTTGATAATTAAGTATATACGTTTTCTTACAGTGTCAACTGGTTTAGGCTTATGACCCCTTATTGCATGGTTGCAAAGTCATGACTCAATTGACGATTAAAGTTAACCGAAGGGGATGGGGTGGGGGATGGGGAAGGTACAAATGATTAAGGACATATTATGTGAATAAGGTGAATAAGTAATAATTAGAAATAATTATTTAACTGTACTATATAATACATATCAGGGGGTATTGTCTTTGAACAATGAAAAATTCCTTGGGACTCTAAATTACATTCTTGATAACAGAGCCAGAAATTCCAGAAATCTCAATGAAGGTTCTCGATGTAAGATGTTGACCATTCATATGTGCACAGAATACCTTGCCTAGATCAAGGATAAGCACGGATTGCTGCATAGATAACTCTGGATATACAATAGTCATTTGAAAGATGAAAAGTGATGTGTTCTTAGATGGCAGCTTAGGTTGATTGTATTTTGGAACAAATTTTTGCAACCACTTGCCTCTCTTACTGCAGTCAAGGATTGGCAGCCTCCCTTAAAAATACATATGGTAAAATTTTGCTGAAGCTTTTTTTTTTTTACCATTATACCACTATAACACTTTATCAAAGTAACTGCATAATTGTTATAATTAGGCAAGACTCTTAAAAGCAAACGTAATTACTTTCTGCATGTTATTGTCCATGTGTCCAAGATTAATTATGTAAAGATAAACAAATGGAAGCGCAAAAAAGTAGATGTATACACAAAAGTGAAATAACGATGTGCACACAATACTATGCATGGTGACAGTACCTGGATAGAGACATCGCTGTAGGAACCACCGATCACACCAGAAATAGCCACGGGGAAGTCATCATGGATGGCATATGATCCATCAGGACAGATGTATTCAGTGTCATCCACCTTGGTGAGAGAGGCGCGGACAAAGTCCAGGGACTGCTCCAGCGCATAGGTGTCCTTGGAGCAGGTGTCCAGGATGTGGACACCCAGCTTGATTCCCGGCAGGAGACGCTCGTCTTGGTTGATCTCATCGAGTGCAAGCAGCATGGCCTCCAGCCTCTGGATTCCACGCTGCTCATTGATCTTGCCGCAGTCATTTGTGCCCTCACCTTTCTCGTGCACTGGAAAGAGGCCCCCAATCACCAGGTCTCCGTCAATGGTGATCTCACGCTTAGCACCCAGGGTGTAGCTGGATGTGGGCAGGGCTTCAGGTCCTAGGATGACCACAGTAAGCAGGAAGTATAGTGACCACAGAAGGGTCACACCTACTCTGTACCGATATCTCAAAGCTGTGATGTCCATGATGGACTGAGAGTGTTCTTTTAAGTATGGGGGAGGGGGGGGGGGAGCTGGACGTGCTGCTTTGTGTTATAGTTGTAACGAATGCCTAACGTTTCCTCTTTATCATTAATTCCTCTTCTGAATTACATTGTTCTGTTCATGTTTAACTGGGAATAAAACAGAAAAAAATTTGAATCAAAACCTTGCATCATATCCATTAAGACAGTGCTATAGTATAATTGTAATTTATACTGCCTTATAAAACACAATTGATGCATTCTCTGTAAACATGTACATATTATATACACCACAGAAAAATGCTCACAATGGTCAATTTGCTCCCATCATTTTCAGGGATGAATTGCAACAGACAGGTATGTAAATGAAGAGGGTATGAGAAGAGATTGCTGTCTGCTGGAACCATAAAAGTGATTCAATTGCAGTCATAGGTGGAATAGTATATGGGAAACTGATGTCCATGTATATTTCTTCCAGAAAAATACCAATTTTGACTACTCTGCTGGCCAAATAAAAAAAATGTATATGAAATTGAAACAATAATTGATCTGTATGTTTACTTATTTCAATTTATTGCATATACTATTTGTATTAATTTATTCTATTAAGTGGGAGGAATCTACTCGTTTTACAACAGAATGTCCATTGGCTGTTTTATTAGAAAATGTTCCGCATGACTGGCCATCAGGACCTAACATGACAAAATAGAATCAGAACCTTGCAGTGCATGTGAAACTCAGTACAGGGTTTTACAAAATTAACATGGTTCAATAAATTCTTATAAGAAAATACCTTTATTATTTGCACTATTCACTAAGTCACTCACTCATTCATTCATTTATTTATCCATCCATCCATCCATCCATCCATCCATCTTCCGAAGCCGATGGCCCTATGCAGGATTGTGGGGGGTTCAAGCTAGGGAGTATCCCAGGATGGGGTGCTAACCCAGTTATTTGCACTAATTTTTAATCCACATAATCCCCATGACCCTGAGTAGGATAAGCAGTTTAAAGATGAATGGAAGAATGGGTGTTTAAATCATATAGCATAATATCACGTGTTTCATAAGACTCTATACATAGATTTTAACACTAGAGAAAAAAAAATTGCTACATCACGATGACCCAAACTGTTTTCCTTGCTCCTGCACAACTAACAGCAATCAGTAGGAGCAGCATGACTTGGCAGTCTGCGGTGTCTAAATGTTGGTAAAAATGAAATTATCTTATGCTGGCATTTTTGGACCAGATGGTCTCAGCATGAGGCCTAAGGGTTGGATGGGGGAGAATAGTCCTTTTAGTAGATGGTGCGAAAGCCGGAAACTAAGTGAGCCAAGGTGACACCCACACACAAAAATAACATTCATTTACCTATAAGTCTTATTAGACACTATGTATGTATATCGGCCATTTACGCCGGCTGTCAACAGAAGATATACATTCTCTGTGTCACTGTGAAGCAATTACTGCTAAAACTATTTCATCATACATCATCACATTTGGCTTCCAGCAACTGTCCACCACCTTTCTTGAACCACAACAGGTTCCCTCACGCTTTGCCACCCATGTCTCTCACTGGCACACACTGGAAAAAATAAACACAGCTATACTTTTCAGCCTGTTTGTCCATTTGGAGGCTCCTTAGTTAGCTCAGCATGTTTCCTTATGTCTAAAATGAAATCAACTAGTTACATAACAGCAGATAACGTGCATAGCCAGGCTGACATGTATAAGCCATTAATTTGTAATCATTTTTAATTGCGTGTATGATTGTACACTTGCTGTGATTTCTCCGTTGACATTTCCCATTTTTGGTTAAATGGTGTTTTGTTAACATTGGAATTTAATGGTAGTTAACTGTGAGATGTTAAATCTATGACTGAACCGCAAGCATGCATTTTTGAAATTCTGCATGGACTCTGAAATCATAGATGAGCTGAGGAGGTAAAAATGGTGCCCTGATGTTTAGTACAATGACACTGTCTGCTTTACATAAGAATCCATGTTTTTGGAAATACTTAAAGCTGTCATCTATAATGCATTTTCGATACCTTCATGATGTATGATAATGGTTGTTATAAGAATTAAGGATGCTTTGTACTGCATTATGAAGGTATCTATATTGTGTTATAGGTGAGAATTTCATAAAGCATTCATAATGCATAATAAATATGGCTATGATGTGTTATGCCTTTTAATAGATATTTATACCCGTGTTTATAATGCTTTATGAATGCATTATAATTTGTTATGAATGTGTTCATAGATCCTTATAGAAATGGCATTTATAGAAAGTGTTACCTGTGTTTTTCTTCTCTCTATAGGACACAAGTCCTACCATATATTCTTTTTTTAAAACCTTTTAGTATGGTCAGTTGAATGTGGAAGATTTTACATCATATAATCCAATGAACTAGTATTCGGAATCACACTCCTAGAAAGAAAACTGTTCACTCCAAAAAAACTGTTCATGTTTTATACATGTTTCTTCAATCACATGCAACCCACACTGAGCCAGAAGATTCTGGGGAAAAAATGGAACTGTTATAACAATGGCACACTTACTGCATGTATTCAGAGGCAATGGTGTTAGATTCTGGCAGACAAGGGAAGAAAGATGCACTTCTTAAACAGAACGCTTAAGCAGAAAATACATACCAGAAAATCAATGTATTTTCATAGCTGTGCAGAGTTTGGTGCCTTCACATGCACCTGTGTAGGTATTTTGAATTGAATTGTTGAATTGTTTCGATTAAATTATTTATGCATTATTCAGTGTTTACTGTTTCTATGCATAACTACTTCTGAATCAGCTAACGTCATACAGGAGAAAGAAAGTAAAAAAAAATGCTGTTTCGTTTTACCATAGAGATAACAGAACCATTTTTAAAATGTATTAATCTTAGTGGTTGGAGTGGGGTGGGGGTGCGGGCTTGGATCCGATCCCAGCACAGGGCAGAAGATTGTAGTACACCCTGTTTATGGTATGGCTTTGCACATACTACTGTGCCTCTATAGTATGTACTGTATACATGGTAACAGCTCTTAAGGCTGTTAAGGGTGAAAATGGCCTTTCTGAGATAAAGGCACAATAAGGCTTTGAACATAAATGTGATATGTAGCAATTCAGCCAAATGTGCCTAACCAGTCTAAACATCTTGGAATTTTCACTTGAAAATTTGCTTGAGGTTATATATAAATCTGACTTTACTTAGGGATTTGTCCCCACCTTCAGCAGTAGGATATGCTGCAGTCCTACAAGGGAAAGTGAGCAATTCATGACCTGAGACTACTTTAAGCTCTACTTTCTCAAATTTTGGTTTGGGTTATTTTCTGAAGCGTCAATCCCACTAATCTGTATGGAAAACAATCACAGGCAAAAATATGGGAGCCCAGAGTTAGTTAAGTCTCATAAACCCCTGTAAGCCCCCTTCTTTAAGGCCGCCATCTGCCATTCCCAGTCACTGACAGTCCCCATCCCCAGCCCTACACCTAACAGACAGCCAGGCAATACCTGGAGTGTGTCTGTAAGCTAAAGCCCTTCACCTGCTGATGAACTCATTGACGTACAGCTGGGGTTCTCTATTATTTTTTCTGTATTATCTAGTTTTGTTTGGATTCTAATGATGGATGCTGGTGGAATTGTTCAGTGTGCTAAAGGAATCTCAATCATGCATCTCAAGATGCATCTCTTATTAAAATTGCTGTGGAATTTATTTCCTTTTTTATATAGCTTATGAAGCACTTCACACGTATGATCTGGTCCATCTATTGAGATCCCATGACATACACCATCTGCTGTTACACATATAACACTCCTTTTCCAAATCTGCTAACTGATATGACACAACCAAGATGTTTTCCTATCACCTGTATATTCTGAATAGTAATGATACATTTCCCTTATCGTTGGGGCCGTTGGGGGGGGGGGGGGGGGGGGGGGGGGGGGGGGGGGGCGGGGGGGGGGGGGGGGGGGGGGGGGGG
>JAODKC010000107.1:26439732-26484970 GCA_026777985.1 Mormyrops attenuatus
TATATATATGTTTCCTATGTTACATTTTTCACTTTTCATTTCAATCATTTTTTTGCCATTTTATTTAATAAGCCATAGTTTTCCTGACTCCTGCTGTCATACCCTCTGCCCTGGATATTAATTTGTGCTGATGTTTTGGTTATTTATGTTCTTTGTTCTTGCCTATAGTTCTTGGCCCACAAATCCAGCAGTTAGAATGACATTCGTGAAAACTATGGGTGTATTGGTAGTAAATTTATTCACTCAAATCTTTGTAACAATGCATGACTCCCATAACAAGTTGTTCTTACTCTGCTAGACCTGCCAAAGTTTCAACCAATTCTATATTGGAAATTATGGGTTATGGTTGTCACAAGCGGTGAAATATTGAGAGCGTTGTGGGGCATTTTGGGTATGCTGATCATTATACATCAGAAGTTAACCCCCAAAAAATAAAGCACAAATTTCTTGTGTGTATGTTGTCTGTTTTTCGAATATAAACATTGGACCACACCACAATAATCATCTAATTCTTAATACTGCGCATCTTAAAAAAAAATAAGCATCCTAAGTGGTTTTTAATTCCCTTGACGTTGTTACTTCATACTCAAAGATTGCGGATTTTGTAAAATGTCCAGTTGCCAAAATGAATAGACAGATTTGAGAAACCATGGAACTTTCCCATCTTAAGTACAACCTGGATATCTTCCGCCATCTGCCACTGAACACAGTGCAGTAATCACAATCAAGACTTGACTCATGCCAAGCTGAATATTGGCCTCCACTGACAAACAGATTTGAAATTAGCATAACAGTTATTTATTTATTTATCACTGGTGCATTAAATGCCAAGAAAAAATCAGTTAAAAAATGTGTTGCTGTCATTTGACATATTCCCTTCCAACAGTAAGCAGAGAGCTAAATTTTAGATGAAATGACTGCAGACTGACATCCCAAATCGCACCCCGCTGTCATACTCCTGGCCACACAGACCAAAAACAGACATTGTCACAGACTTGTGTTACTTAAGGTCGTCTTGTCAGGTTTTCAATGACATACTCGATTTAAACTGCCAAATATATCACTTACCTCACACCACATCCATACAACAACAAAAGTTTTGAAACATAAACATGGTCTGGCACGTTAAATCAACCATGGCGGTCACGAACACTCAACTGAATTACTGTGTCTGTGTCAACTGAGTCTGTAGACCAAAGGAGACCCTCCTCTCTCATTCCACTTCCCAGAAAATGCAAGTTTATTAGCATCCAGTTCTCACATCCTAAATAAGTAAACATGTAATGTGAGTGACAGCTGTCACTAGTCCAGACACACTTTCCGAAGAGATAGAAGATTGAGACGGAATGCAAAATGAAGCGGTGGGCATGGGCAGAAAGCCCTCAAAGCTGTCCAAGGACAGACAGCTGGACAAACCAGCAAAGACACTGTGAAGCTGCCCTGGCGAGGCTTGGCGGCATATGCCATCCAAGAGCTGCAATCTCCACAGCACTGGCAACCTCTGAGGTCATGACTGGAACTGTGTTTGGGAAGGGGGGGGGGGGGTCAAATTAGCACCCAGATACAGCTGCGATGAACAGGGGGCATCAAAGATGCAAACATAAAAAACACCTAGCAGGATAAGGGAAGGATGAGTGCACGGACAAATTCCCACTGACTGGCACCGTGATCCTAGACTTTGACTTGAAAAAGGTAGTAAAACATACATATTACTTCTACAGTTTATTCCAATTTAATAGGACACTTGTGGTGCTAAAACATTAAAAGGAAGGTTTATCAAGAGCTGCTGCACTACGAAATCATCTACAAAACATGGTGAGTTCAGTAGCACAACTAGGAATGAACACCTAACTACAATATCCTCTTCTCCCAGTAAGATATAAATCAGTCCCTGAAGGCAGCATTCTTTGATTTCTGCATAAACTAAAATATAACAAGAAAGTAGGAATGCTATGTGGTCTTTTTGTTATATAATACGTAGACAGATAAACTTCCCTTAAAGAGTTGTGTTCCAGAAATGGGTGGGCGGGGGCACAAATGCAGGTTTAGTGCACATACCCTGTAAAGGGTCTGAATTCTGTTCTGCTACCAAGGACTTACTTGCATTTTAGTGAGCTTACCATGTTGCGGCTTGTCAGGTCTAGAGCTTGCCATCATTATCTCTGAATGGCTCTTGTTGTTGGTGTGCACTGTATGCACTGAGGAGAATAGCATGAACCAAGTACCCCAGGTGGTCAGCTCACAACATATACGTCAGGGGACCAGGGGGCCCAGGTAGTTAACTGTCCCTCTGTGTGGAAGGGGCCCGATAGTTAACTCTCACTGTATGTGGGAAGGGCCACAGGGGCCCTGATAGTTAACTCTCACTGTATGTGGAAAGGGCCCAGGGGCCCTGGTAGTTAACTCTCACTGTATGTGGAAAGGGCCCAGGGGCCCTGGTAGTTAACTCTCACTGTATGTGGAATGGGCCCAGGGGCCCTGATAGTTAACTCTCACTGTATGTGGAAAGGGCCCAGGGGCCCTGGTAGTTAACTCTCACTATGTGGAAAGGGCCCAGGGGCCCTGATAGTTAACTCTCACTATGTGGAAAGGGCCACAGGGGCCCTGGTGGTCAGCTTGAGCTCTATATACCAGAGGCCTTCAACTCAAATTTAGTAACCTTCACCTTCCTTCAATGCTTTATATACTCAGTGCACAGCACCAGGTAGGAGCCTTATGTCTCCAGAACCACCTTAACAGTTGTTGAGTTGCGTGTCTGAAAATGCTGTTCTTTTTGCATTTGTTGCTTTCGTGTCAGCTTTAATGAGTGTGGCCATTCTCCTCTGACCCATCCGATTAACAAGGTGTTTTCTAAGCAGCAAAACTGCCAGTGACTAAATGTTTTTCTATTAATCACACCATTCTCAGTATATTTTCGACACTGCAGTGTACGTGAAAATACCAGGAGGGTTGCCATTTCTGAGGTGCTAAAACGACCACACATCACATCAACAATCACGCAGTTTCAGAATTTGCCATTTGGAAAAGCAGGCTGCTTGCTTTGAGGTTACATTTTAGTAGATTGTGGTTAAAAATAAATCATCGGCATTATTATAAACAACTGAAATATGCACAAATTATAAATATACATTATATATATGTACACTTTTAAAATTCATATTCGTCACAGCAATACATGAGTGTCAAACCATAGTCCTGCCTTAATCACTTACTCTTTGTAAGTGTGTAAACCTTGGATAATGACCTTAGCCTATATAGAAAATGGAAAAATGAGAACAACAGAGGTAGCCTACTGTTAATTCACTGTGGTGGCAAGGTCAGCTGAAAACTAACAAGCACAGTAAGTCTTTCTTGCATAAAAATCATGGCCAGCATCTGTGATTTGTGGAACTTAGCAAAAGCTAAAAGCAAAACATAAAAACCTTTCACAGATGCTGAGCAAATGAATGTGTGCAACTTTTATGGTGGAATAAGTTTTAAGTTATGCTGACAGTGGTTGGAGCTGTCAAATCAAACACTTATCAAATAAAAGAGCAGTAAGAGTAGGAGAAGTTTCAGTGGAAGGCTACCTGTCCAATCTGCCCTCCATTCTAAGGAAAGTGGATTTTTTTCCATTCATCTTGTGACAAGACCAACATATAATAGGTTTCTATATTCACACCTCTTAATTGTGATGTATGAATAGACAATGGCTAGGAAAACTATTCATCCACACACAGTACCATGCAAAAGTCTCAAGACAAGTAAAATGTTTACATCTATTTATCTGGGAAGTAAGTGTATATTTGGTCCAAAATAAAAAACAATTTAACATTAGAATATACAAAAATGTACAATAGCACAGTATTTTAAAAAATAATCTTTTCCAATGAATTTCTCCAAAAAGTAACATACTTTGACAGACATAATATCAGTTTTACAGCAACATGAAAATTGTTTAAAAAAATAAATTTCACTGCCTCAGACTTTTGCACATATTATATTTTGTAGTCAACACAAACCATGATAGACAAATTGGGGGTTTCAAGATTACAGAATAACGCTTCACTTTGACCAGAAACATTTTGTGTTCAGTAGCTTACGTACATGTTACAATGATAAAGGTTACTGAATGGTTATTGTGCTCGGGACACAGGCTGAGATTATAGCTGTGGTAAAAATGTACTGTTTATGTTTGCGGATAAGTGTGAAACATTAAATTCCACTGAATATAATTATGTTTTCATTGTACTCTACCTATCCATTCATCTTCCAACAGGTCACACTGTATTCCATTTATGTATTTAAAACTGGCACAGTGGCTTAGCGGGTAGTATAGTATCTTAAGAATTTAAATCCTACCTCTGTGTGTGTGGAGTTTGCAGGTTCTCCCCATGTCATTGGCATAAGTAAGGTATGTTTAACTTGCCCATAGATTAAGACTGTGTATGTGTTTATGACCTGTGACAGACTGGCATGCTATTCATGGTGTACTCCAGCCTGGCAGCCTAGTCAGGTCCAGTCCCCCTGTAGCCCTCACCAGGATAAATGGTGAGATGATGGATGGATGAATGGATGGATGGATGTTCTATAAAAGGCCACAAATTCGAAGAGAAGCACGCCCATCATCATAATTACAAGCCAGTCAATATCAAGGCATCAGACATGACACACACACACACACATATATACACATATATATATTTATATATATATATTTATGCATTTTTCTTTCCTAAACACCTCCCACACAAGCAATAAACGTGAGAGGCCTCCAGAGAAGTTCTCATATTGAGCAGCATGACAACAAAATCCATTAAACGCTAGAAAGCCTTATTGGCTTTACATGAGACAGCTTCTCCGTTTGCTGCAATTTTTTACGCCCAACCTCTTCCACAGCCTCTGTATCTCCCACACACACACCAAGCAGTAATTGTCCCTAATACCGCTAATTACCACAAAAGTCCATCACGTTTGGTGGAAAAAAATTAACCAGATGATGTTGGAATGATGACAGTGTATTTTCCAGGCACCCTGTCACCCCGCCCCCCCCCAAGAAAAAAATCTAATCCCTACTCCTCCCACATACAAGGCTCATTTTCCTCATTTTTCATACTCTTATACTACCCATATTATACCGCGGTATACGGTATTTTGACAGCATTTTCAAAAACAATCCTATTCCATCATCTTGGTGGAGAGGTCCCCCAAGACAAAAAAAAAATTCTCTGACAAGATAACGGACTGCTGTGCCTTTACATTTTTAGAATATTGAGAAGATTATCTTGCAACCCCTCCCAATTATGTAGCACCCCACAGGATGAGAACCACGGAGATGTACAATGTTACTGGCAAGTTTGAAAAACTACTTTTAGATTTCCTGTGTTTTCTGAGTCACCCTTCCCTTCCTTCGCTGGCACCTAGCAATGCTGCTTCGGTTCCGAGGGGCATTTGTCGCTACATAAACTGAGATGTAGATCTCATCTATATAACGTTTCTCATGAAGTGGCAATAACATTAAATGCAGGACCATAAGAGATTAATATTCTTTTAGAGTTACGTATGTTCACAATGTCAAATGTCTTCTGAAGTCACCCTTCCCTCTGCTGGCACTAAGTAGTGTTGCTTCATTTTTCATGCAATTTGCCAAAAAATTTGATACAGATCAGGTCCAAATCCTCCACTGTATAATGAGTCTGCTAAGTTTAAAAAAGACCTTTCAAATACTTTTGCAGTTATCATGCTAACTGGATAAGTGCCTGAGGCTGTTCTTTTCTTTGCTATCACTATGTGGTACTGCTTCAATTCAGAGGAAATGTATCTCAAAATTGGAGCAGTTCCAGTTCATCACCCATACAACGCATCTGCAAAGTTTGAAAAATATCCATGAAATTCTTTGAATTATTGCGCTAATGGGATCGAGGGGCTGAAACTGCCCTTCTCTTTGCTATCATTATGTGGCACTCCTTCAGTTTTGAGGTAATCTGTCTCCATGTTTAATCAATTTCAGTTCGCCATAAAATGCCGCTGCAAAGTTTTAAAAAGATTTGTCAAATACTAACACAAATGTACCTGTTGCAGCAGCAGAGCAATTCCAAAACCATATAATTTCTGAAATTGCAAAAATATGTTTATTAGAGAAAAAAAAGTAGAGAGGGGAGGCAGCACAAGACTCTTCAAGGGAATATGACAGAAATAATAGTTTAAATAACAATAATAATAATAATAATAATAATAGTTTTTTTTAAAGTTTAAAAAAAAAATCCTTCCTCTTGTTAAGTGTTTGCTTAGTGAAGAAGTTGAAAAGACCCACTGAAAACATAAAAAAAGAGTTATTTATAACTGTTTTGTGAGACAGTTGAGATTCTGGGGTCTCTCTCTGAATTCTTGGCAGCATCACTATTCTTTCCTCTCCCATTCCTTTCCCAGGAAACTTCTTAGAATTGCCTCAGCAAGAAATTGCTTTTAGAGGTTGGTTCAATTGTTTTTTGATTGAAAAAATAAAGTAATGAAACAAATTCTTTCCCAAATCTCTGCAATACCCTTTCTGAGATAGACTCCCTTGGTTGATTTTGGAAATGCAAAGAAAATATATTGGATTGACATAATTTTTTATTTACACTACCAAAACGTATACTGCACATCATAATGCAGATAAGTCCTGATCTTCAGTGCCCAAAAAATTAAGACGTTATAAAACATTTCATAATGTTGGTTTTCATCACAGTGATTTTTCATCACTGTGACAGTGGCTTATCAAGCTTGTTCACACACTCAGATGAGTGTACCTAAGAACATGGGTTTAGCTCTGTTAACAAGCAAATGGAAAACACCACAGCGAGGCACATCTAATGTTATTTGGTCTTTGTTATCTATATATTATTTATGTACAAAATATGGCAACCTTTACTATTATTTGTTGATGCGCATGCCAAACTTTGATGCTGTCTAATTAAGAGGCAATTAAATAATTAAGTTGTGATTATTATATTCCATGACAAACATATCTAAAGATGTGATAGTACAATGAAATAGCAGTGCAAATAAAGGGAAGAAAAATATGGATTTTAACTGCTCTGAAAAAGGAATATCAATAGCCAAGAAATATAAGCGTTGATAAAGAACAAAGAACTACGTATTAGAACTCTGAATCTTGTTATAACTGTAAATGTATGCAGAATATTGACTCTAAATCATCAATTAACCAGTTTCCCTGGTTGTAGTATTATTATTATTATTATTATTATTATTATTATTATTATTATTATTAGCGTTATTCATGATTGATAATAACCATAATAATAATAGTTTACTGATCCCCATGGGGAAAATCTCTTTTCACCTGCCCCATGAGGCTCTCCATGACACACATGTAGGTGAGAGCAGGCTTGGCAGCAATGGGCAGCCACCCATAGCGGCCCCCATGGAGCTGGGAGTTACAGGCCTACAGGCGTGACTATTCTGCCAAGTCCGGGCTCAACCAGTGACCATCCAATCACAGGCACAGAGGCTTAAGCCCACTGAGCCACACAATGCCCTCACTGGATTTGTTGGAGCAAGAGACATTAAAGAACAAATGCTGATAATTTTCTGATAACGCAAAGAAATGTTCAGCCGGAATAGAAGGCATTCTCATCCTGTTTTTGTTCAATTCACACAGTACTGGTTCACTTCATCAGCTCTCCCTGCTAGCTTGGAGGCTACAGTGCATGTGAACAGCAGCAGGCAAGCTGTAGATTGTGCAACAGAGTTTGCTTTGCATTTAATTGATAGCCTGCCAGGACAGACTGACTAAAACATCAGATGTGGGTATGAAGGATTTCTTTTGTACCAAATGAAATATTAGCCGTAATACATAGAAGCTTAATGGTCTACTTTCTTAGGAGGCCATTTCTGGCAAAACATATAACATAAGTACATGCTGAAGTTACCTGTCTGCTGTGAACAACTCAGTTTCCAAAAAAGCTGGGACACAGTGTAAAATGTAAATAACCAGAATGCAATGATTTGCAAATCATATAAACCCATACTTAATTGAAAAAAGAACATAGACAACAGATCAAATGTTGAAACTGATTTTTTTTTGTTTTATAGCAAATATATGCTCAATTTGAATTTGATGCCAGCAACACGTTTCAAAAAAGTTGGGACGGGAGCAACAAAACACTGGAAAAGTTGTGTAATGCTAAAACACCTGGTTTAATATCTCACAACTAATTAGGTTAATTGGCAACAGATCAATAAGATGATTGGGTATAGAAATCGCTCTACGCAATGGACAAGGCTGAAAACCAATATTGGATAGCCGTGATCTTCGGGTCCTCAGGCGGCACTGCATTAAAAACCGACAATTCTATAGTGTAAATCACTGCATGGGCTCAGGAACACTTCTGAAAACCACAAATGCAGGAAGAAACACTACCATGCAAAGACGAAATCAAGTTTGTAAACATAACTAATATAAAAGAACAGACAGATAGTGAATATGCTGATAGTGTAATGGATAATTCATTAATTAAAACTATGCAAAATAACAGAGACTAATTCTAAAATAGTACAACCATGGTTCCCACTGAAAAGACATTCTTTTAAATAAGCTCTAAAAAGCAGGTGTGATTTTTCTTGCTGGAATTATTTAACGCACACAGGAGACTTGGGTGGTTCCAGAAAGCAAGTCTGCACTGTTCGCATGTGAAGAATTAGATGCATCACAAAAGACTAACAGAGAACACAAGGCTATGCAAATAATGCAAGTGGTGGGGGAGTCCGATGCATTGTCATTGGTGAAGGTTAAATGTCTGAGTATTCCAAAAGGATTATTTAAAATACTGGAGCATACGCTATAAAAATAAAAATAGCAATAAGGGAATGGGGGAAAAAACTCTATTACAAAATAGAGTGAACTATTAAAGGAACCAAAATCTCAGATCCAAGCCTGTCCCAAGAGGAATTAATCAGTTCTCACTGATGAAAAGTATAAATAATTTGGATTGGTTGATATTTAAAAGTAACAGAATACATGACAGAACTATTTCAGATGACAGTAAAGAAACCCTACCAGTAAAGTTCTATTGCAGTACACTGGACTAATACATACAAATCTGCGTATGTGTCTGTCCCCATAGTTTCTCCTCAATCAATGGTTTCTCAGACGCATTTTGTGCTATTGTTTTCTAATACCCCATTATTCCTCTGCACCTGAAAGACATCTGCAGTAATCAAAAGCACACTCATTTCTTCCCTTAAGTGTGAAGCATGTGTGTGCCACTATTGTGGGTGTATTTGATATGAACTCATTCTCAATATTTAGAAAAATGTTGGCTAGGCTCAACTAATAGGAGCACAAACTGGAGAAGAGCAGGATGTGAACTGGTGAATGATGATATATCCTGGAGAACCTTACTATAAATCACTGTGTCAACTTATCCCTTTTCCTTCCCTTAATCTGATAAAATAAGATGTGATCTTTGTATACTGCTAAAACATGCCAATATATCTGTTGAGTTTAATCATAATATTTGTGTGATAATAAAAAAAAATTTAACGGGCACTTAAGTTTGGTCCCTGTGGGCCAACATTACTTGTATTATGTGTGGGGAATGCCACGTTTCAACCCAAACTGCACATAGTACGACCAGAAACTGTTGTGATGACAACAATGTATTCCCCAGACAATCCCATCACCTCTCCCCCATCTAATACCTATTTCTCCCATAGCCCCCAATGACAATTTTTAACCCCCTCACACACACACACACACACCACTGTCGCCCTTCCCCTGGCCATTAAGCAGCATAGCTTCAATTTTGGTGCAACTGTTCTCAAAAATGGCCCAGATTTTGACCCATACAATGTTTCTGCCAAGCTTCTGTGCCATGATCTGTGTTAAACAGAGTTATCGTGTTCATGAGGTCAAATGTCTTCAGCAGTCACCCTTCCCTCTGATGCAATTTGTCTTAAAAACTAAACACTACCTGATCAAGACCTATGCAATGCGTCTGCAAATGTTGAAAAAGTTCTGTCAAATACTTTTTGAGTTACTGTGGTAATACAATCTGAGGCTGTCTATCGCTTATATCATTATTCTTTAATTTTAGTGCAATTTGCCTCAAAATTTGACCACTTCCAAGCTTCATTGATCCCTGGGGAAGATTCTGGTGCATATAGTAGCAAGAACATACAAGACTAACATATATATTGTGCCAAACAGACAATGTACAAAGACAGAATACATGGCGCACAGTGCCGGACTGTCTGCGATCCTGAATGTTCATACTCCTAGCTCCAAATCGCCAGGCAACCATGAATTTTGACATCAAGCCTAGGGTAATGCTGTACAGCCAAGCCGCTCTTAAAAATTACATTTATGAAGTATATTTAGGATGTTAAAGAATGAATAGGAATTTTAGTAAAACTAACTATGCACTATGTACTTACAAAATGCAAGGCAGGGTTAATAGTGTTAATGAAAACATTTCCATAAACTGAAATAAGATATGAAAATAAAAACTATAACTAAACAGCTATATATATTAATTCCAAAACCAACTGGGATAAAATAAAAAAATTAAAATATCATTGTTACCATTTTAAAATACTATTTAACTAGAGTAATGATTTATTTATCTTTGGGCCTCTTGTGCAATGCACTTGAACTAGGGCTGTGCGATATGATGATATACCAAATGGCAAAATAAAAACGTCTAGCGTTTCATATTACGCTCTATCGTTTATTTCGTAGTGTCGCAAAATACACTGTTTAAGGCAACATTTTTTCATCATTTGGGTGACAGTTTTGCAAGGTTACATGCCACCACATGGGATGTGGCACTTGTACAGAAGTTTTTATTGGACTTTATTATTTGTAATCCACTGAAGACAATCCACAAATACGTACCATGATCCACAAATACTGAACCATCCACAATTGTGTTACATTTGTGACTTTGCTCCTATTGATTTGTGGATTGTCATCCAGTTTGGAGCCCCTAAGAGGTCAGGGTGAGAAAATATTAAACGAAATAGTTTTGTATTCACTTGCAATAGTTTTGCCATCCCACTACCCTTGCCCACTTGCTATTTCCTGCGTGACAGCAAGGATAAACCTAAATAATGCTGACACGTCCGGTGAAGTGTGCGTTAAGTATTAAACTATGGGGGACAATGTAACTTTAATATTACGTCTTTTATATGTATTCATTAATAATTACACTGTGTCCATTCACTGCCAGTGACTTTAAGAAAGACAGCTGGGCTATTGAATGTGAAGTGCATTCACGCAAACATTGAAATATATTGCAAATATTGATAACTGGAACTGGAAAACTGGATATAAAGCTAATTTTACTGCGGTGTTGGAGTTATGGTTTAAACTCGGGTTCCTGGAATATTTCAGTATAGATCCGCATATCCCCACATACATCATCAAGCGAGAACACAAAAAACCATAAATACGAGGTGCAGCCATGAAATATATCGTTAACGGCATATGAGATGACTTATATTAGGGTATGAAATTTTGGTTATAATCACACAGCACTAGATCCTCATATATATAAAATGTATAAGACCCATTATGGTCAAATGTCATCGGCAATCACCCTTCCCTATTGCTGCAACTTAGTGGTGCTGCTTCAAATTTGTGTTTGTGTTGATTTTTCTGCAATTAATACTGCAATATTTCTAAAGCAAAAATGTTGAAAATCCAAAAATAATCTATAGCCAAACAGAACTTATTATCTACCAACAGTTTGTCAAATAAATTGATAGTGTTGCCAAGACAGAGCAATGCCGACAAATCACTTTTGCTCAATATTATCTCTATGGAATTAAAAATATTCATTAGTTCTTAAAAAACGTCAAGTTTTCTGCTAGCCACTGATTTAAGGTACAGTAAAACCTTGGATTGCAAGAAAATTGTTCTGCGAGTGTTTTGCAAGATGAGCAAAATTTTTAAATAAATTTTAACTTGATAAATGAGCGAGGTCTTGCAGTATGAGTAGTGCGTATACGCTTTGTCTGCCAGTACCACCGGAATAAGGCTATAGCAGTGCAAGCGATGAATCTGTTTAATGACAATGCAATGTCACATTTCCACGAAATCTTCAAAAGGTAACAAAAGCAACTGTCATTGGATAGGTTCCTTGTTAGAGTGGCACAAAAAGAAAAAGATTCCAGTGAGCCAACAGATTCCGTTAGTTATAATGAAAGTCGTCCTACAAACTAACCCTCCTCCTCTCCTCTCTCTCGTTTCCCTCATACCAGCCACGATTCTTTTCAAAGGTAAAGTGCAGGTTAATTTGTTTTATGTATTTTTACTTTATATTTTGTATTAATCATTTTTATATGAAAATTTTTGGGTTGTGGAACAAATCATCTGAGTTTCCATTATTTCTAATGGGAAAATTCGCTTTGATATGCGAGTGCTTTGGATTAGAAGCACGTTTCCAGAACAAATTATGGTCGCAAACCAAGGCACCACTGTATATTCCTAATGTCTTTTTTTTCTGGGGCTCTACATTGGTAAGCCAAAGCATTATGACCGCCTCCAAATGATGTGAATAATGTTGACCATCTTGTTAAAAGCAGCACGTCAAAGTCTGGGATATATCAGATGGTTAGTCAACATTCAGTACTAGTAGTCGATGCATTTAATACAAAAGAAATGGGCAGGGATAAAGACCTGGATGACTTTGATAATGGCCAAATTGTTAAAGCCAAAGAACTGGATATCTGCTGTGTATCCATTAAGTATCTGCTTAACACTAGAACCGCCGTTTCCCACGCCAATGGGCGTCACACTCCTTTAACGGCAAGGCTTGTGGGGTGCTTATGGTATGCCATTGTGAATACCTCCTGATAGTGGTCCGAAAATAGGAAAAACCATGACCTGCTGTCAGGGTGTTGGGAAACCAAGACTCATCAATGTGGGATGTGAACGAAGGCTATCCCATGTGATATGAATCAAGTGCAGGGCTACTATGGCACAAATCACTAATCATTTTAATGATGGTCATGGAAGTAATGTGTCACAATTGTACTTGTACTTTGTACTTGTCTGTCCAAAGCATCCCACATATACTCGACACGTACCCAACTATTCACACGGTGCAACAGACAATGGGATTCATCTCAACAGGTGACATTCTTCCATTGCGCCAAGGTCCAGTACTGATGCTTTTTGCCCATTGTAGGTGCTTTCAGTGGTCGACCAGGACCCATATGCAGAACTGCTATTTATATTAAGAAATATTTTTTTAATGTTTTACTTTATATATTTATATAAATGATACATGACATTTCAAGCCTTAAAGTGCATCCCTCATGGCAGGGGAGGAAAGGAAAGGAGGAAAGGGGAAAGAAGACATCTTTGTAACCATGCAAGCAGTAAAAATGCTTCATAAACAAAGGCTTCTTCAGCAAGTCCCAGTCACGAGGGAGGTAAAGCGCTGGACCACCCAATCAGAAGCCACATTACAGGATCGATGACGTAGACTGGGACATGTTCTGGTCATGTGCAGACGACATTGACGAGTTTGCAGACATAGTGGATAGTTTTGTTAGCATGCTTGCTAATGATATTATCCCCACTGCAACGGTAAAGTCTTTCCCGAATCAGAAACGTGGGTGGATGGAACCATCCGCAAGACTGTGAACGCCCGTACCGCAGCGTATAATGCAGGACCGGCGATATGAGCGCGTGTCATCAAGCTAGCGAAAGAACATTACAGTGTTCAATGTTACTTTCACCAGAGCAGGGGTCATCAACCTTTTTGAAACTGAGAGCTACTTCACGGGTACTGAGCCACACGAAGGGCTACCTCGTACCTATTTGTCATGCGCACAGTACTGACCTTTGAACTAGAATAGAACAGAGTTTACCTAAACTTATCTAAACTTCATGTATAATAAACATGTTTTAAATGCTTTTTCTTTTAGATATTATAATTTTCAAATCTATATAAATGCAAATGTGATTAAAGAAGAATAGCAACAGGATAAAATTGAATTTTAGACGCTGTTCACTGGTGAGTTGTGCTATTTTTAGAACAGGTTCGCGGGCGTCTCATGTGGTCCTTGGGGGCATCCTTGGGTTGTTGACCCCTGCACCAGAGTGATGTGCGAAGACTTTGGCATGGACTACGCACTATTCCGGAATTTAAAAACAAATCCACCACAGCTTCGAGTGTCGACTCTGCTTTCGCCGACAGAGTCAACGTTCGAGGCTAATCATGCTAGCGCTGGCTAGCTGGCTACCTATCACCTGCCATTTTAACAATCTGTAAATTACATATCCATCTTTGCTTATATTTATACTTATGTGACCTGCAACAAGGCACACACTTTAAATACATAGTTCTAGCATCACATGCACATGTACAGTCTAAACCTTAAGATTATTCTCTATATTAGAATCTTCTATATCTCTCTGTATTACAGTATGTATATATTTTATTCTTAGTTTTTTTTTTACTTTTAGTTTATTGTAAGATTTTTTAACTTGATGACTTTATTCTTAATTCTATTTTTGATTTGCACAGTCTAAGGGTTGTCCACAGTACATTTCACTACATGTTGTACTTGTATAACTATGTATGTGACAAATAAAGAATCTTGAATCATCTACAACAGTAAAACTGCTCCTACGAACAGTGCCTGGATTTAGAGAAGAGAGAACAGTGTGACCATTCTCTCTAGTCACATATTTCTGACTCTGATTGTAATGTGGACAATGCTGGTCTATAGCTTAAGTTGGAACTCTGGAATAAATACGAATTTCCTGATGAATGTACTTTCATATATTGTATCAATTCCACATTCAATCTTGATGACATGTTAAGCTAAAGAATGGACGTTTTCCGCTCATTTCTGTTCTGCACCAAGAGAGTCACAGACCAAGGCACTACCTAAGTGTGTAAATTGGCACACCCAGTTTCAAACCTAGAACAGTATTCAAAATCATTTTCCCACATTGCAATTGAGGAAGCACCTTTAACGCTAGGGTTGCACCAGTACTGACTGTAATTGAGAATCAATGGAACTGCCACCACCATCTGCTGAGGGGTGGATGGCTTAAGATAAGGAATAATAGATCTTAGGTACTTACAGAAACAAGTCAGAATGTGATCACCAAATCCAGCAACAGGAACACTGAGGCAGACCATATGTTTAAAAACTTAATGTTAATCAAAAGAAAATGTATTCCCTTGACTGCCCTGTCACTCCTTCCCTCCATTTAATCCTTACTCCTCCCACACCCCCCGACCTCTCGAGTTTCACCTATGGTTTTGTTAGTATTTTTCACTACTACCATCAGTACTATTATTATTACTAGGGGCCAAGCACCAAATGTGTGTAGGCACCTATGATGAATTCTGTGAGATGTCCCCAAGCTGACAATGAACTTTAATGTCCCTCTAATTCATGTGGCTGCCATATTGGATTTTAGTGAAAATTTCAGTATTTTCCACAGACCAGAAATTTGGTCCAATCTTCACCTTTGCAATTTGGCACACAGGTAGAGGCTAGTCTACAGTGTTCGCATACCTAATTTGGCATCAACCCATCAATCCCTGTAGCGCCACCATCAGGCCAAATTTCAAGATTTCAACACTATTGCATATACCTTTTGATTCATTTGCCCTTGACTTGTGAACTTAGATGCTTCTGAATCCTTGGGACATCAGGATTCAATTGCACTCTTAAAACGGCCATATTGGATTTTCCGCCATTTTGAATTTTTCTGAAAACCTACTTTTGCAAACTTGTCCTAGGCCGTTGACCCAATCACCACCAAATTTGGTGGATATTTTCTGCTTGGACCAAAACTTGTTCAAATCTTTATGCTAAGTGACATGGTATGTTGGATGTAGTCCAATGAATTTGATGACAAAGCCACCAAACAGATGTGAGGCAATATCTCAGCAAAGCTTTGATGTGACAAAACCAAATTTGCCAACTGGACTCGCGACCACATTTTGAAGGAGGTCAACAAAAATTGTGTCATTCCATCAATAGGGCATGCTGCAATAGGCAAAAATGCATTTTGGCTAATACCTGTGGAATGATTTTACCTTTGAAGGTAAAACCATTGTTATATTGCCAAGCACCATAGGAGGGGCCCACTGTGATTAATTGGGATTTTCTTGCCCACCTAATTGTTGCAGCCACCATGTAGGATTTAACAGAAGATTAACTGTCAACTGTCTTTTAACAATTAAAGGTTAAAATCAAAATTGTTCTTTTGAGCATCTTACGTAGTGTGTGAGTCGTAGCGTTTTAAAAATGGAGAACCCCAAAATTAAACAAATCAAGATTAAAATCAAAATGACAATTAAAGTAAAAATAACATCCAACAACGCTGACAACATTAAAAAATAATGAGGCACTAGAAGACAATGGCAAGAGGAAGGTGGTTGAAGCAACAAAAGTGAAAAAAGGAGTGGTAGAGAGGACGGATGAAAAGGCCAAATCTGACTCTCCACTGAGGGGTACAGAGTTTTACTTTAAAAAAAATAAAAAAACACCTGCATGTGCATATAAAGTGGTCTAATTCTACAGCCTTATCTTAAAACAGCCTGACAAAACTAAAAATCATGGAGGTCTGCATCCACAGCCTGAGACTGGAGCATGGAGAAATGCTAAGTGTGGGCTGGAACAAGCCAAAGGTAATGTCCTACATTAAAAAAGTAACTGAATTGTTTTAACACCTGCATCTGTTATAACATGGGCTATTTCTACAAACTTGCCTTGCCTTTAGACAGCCTTTAGACAAAGTGAAACAGGCTACCCCATCGCATGGAGGAGGACGGTGTGAGGAAGAGCCCTCAGTTAGCCTTCCTCGAGAGGCTGCGCCCAGAATCATTGGAGCCCAACGCCTGCAACTCTCTGCAAACCGAGAGAGGCCAGGGCCGCCCTGTCTCAGAGCAGGAGCTCCTCTCAAGGGTTCATGGCTCGAGTGAGATGTTTAAATCTGGGTTTCCTCAGTAAATATCCAGCGAAATTAATGGCAACAAATGTCTGGATGTGGTTAGAGGCAATAAATAATGTAATATTACCCATTTGCTTTTGGAATGAGAGAGAGAGTACAGAAGGGTTCATTCAGCTCATGACTTCTGTTATGGATACTGGTGACTGATCGATCACATCACTTCACAGGTCTGTCAGTCAACTGGTGTCATATTCTCCTGTCAAAGAAGCAACACAAGCCAGAAAGAAAAGAAAATAGCTATAAAACAAAATATGATTTACATCTATACTGTACGTTTTTTTGGTCTTAAATTGCTTCAGGCACCTGTAATTGTTCAGCAGGTTGCAGAAAGTTATTATATGACATCTGTTGTTGCTATAAGACAGGGGTTACCAAGAATTCATCAAATACTAATCAAATCCTGTACATCAAAAATCACATGATAACCACCCTCACACTTGTGTGCCTTTTGTGAAGATATGTTTTGGAAGCAGTTGTGAGAGAAATAAAAAGTATTTAAAAATAACAGCAGACAGATATTTGTTCTTGTGCTTCAAAGGTAATGTGAAACCAGTCCTATTCAGAATTGCAATCTCAAACCTCCTAACAGACATGGTATACCTTGCAAAATCAGGGAACCATCCAAATAACACAAGAGTACTTCCCATTTTCACAAACAAGATTAATGAGAAAATGATTAGGCAGTGATTACAAAGCACTTAGATTATTCCCAATTCAACCCCATATAGATTTTAAGTAACTGCAACAGCTCTCCATTTGATTCAAGACGCAAGTCCTTTTCACATTCATGTGGTGTGCCAAATGTGTCTCTCAAAATGTTTCCTTGCAGGCGATCCATGAATCTAATAACTGATATGAATTAAGTACGACCCTCATGGTGGGCAAACGCTGCTTTCCCACCCAGCCTCCAGCAATCGGCTTAAGAGAGCCAGTTACCATAGTAACCACTTTCAGATTTCTGTTCTATTCCTCAGAGACTGGATACTTTAATATTCTGGGGTACTGAAGAAGAAAGAGGTAGTGGATTTGTACAGCATTCTGCTTCACGCCTTAAGTCATATAATGTACCTCTAGTAGAGAAAGCCCACCACAGTAACAGATGTGCTTACCACTTCTAAAGGGGTATACCTGTTTATTAAGGAACGCTGTTCTCAATGCCGGGCTGTGCCAAGGCACTTCACCCCTTTAAAATTTATTTTAAATTATTTTTATTTAATTCTATTTTTTTTAATTCTTTGTTAAATCATTCTCATCACTATCTGATTACTCTTCATTTAAGGTGTTTATGTACTGTAAGGTTTAAGTATGCAAGACTTTTTATTACTGGAAAAAGTCTGCTCCTAGGAATCCTAGAAAACTTGCCGGTACAAGTAAGATGAGAACTGCTAGAATATTGAAAAAGAATGCATTCAATATTTCTGGGTAGCAAAAGCTAATACAACAATTAATAATGCAATAATTTGCACAAAAATATGCCCCTCAGTACAGGCAAGGTAGTACTGGGAAGCAAACTGCATTAAATTTGCATATATAACACTCCCACTCACAAACACAAATTACAGATTTACTGCAATAAGGAACCCCTCTTACATACTGTATTTCAGTGTCTTTCATTGTGCATTCCCATTCGCATATTTGCACACTGTTGACACTGCAGGCTGCATATTGTACAGTACTCATGTTCTATACTTGCACTACCACTGACATAGCTATTCCAATTACTGCTGCATATAGTGTGATTATTCCAAATGCTTTTACTTATCTGGCTGATTACTTATGGGATCTATTTCATGTGTACATCCTGTTTTCTTGTTATTTTAATTATCTTAAAAACTTTCCCTTCTTATACTTCTTATACTTAAGCTATATGTACTGTAGTGTGCTGCTGTCTAATTGATGTACTTTATTATTCCGAGTCGAATCAATCCATCCATCCATCCCTGTTTTGGAAAAAAAAAAAGACTTAATTTTTTAAATAGAAAGATGCATAAGTGTAGCAAAATATCTGAAGTTGTCGGTCTATAACAAAGAAAAATTTTCCCCAAATATGAGTGATATCAAAAGAAAATCAGAGTAGTGAATTGTGTACAACAATAACATTGAAAACGGGTTACTGATGTTGAAAGAAAGAAAAGAAAAAACAAAAATAAGCACCACAGGCAGACATTCTTTGTATTACTAATTTGACGGCATACCAGATGTACCTGTCACTTGGGTAATTATAAAACCACTTTTCAGGCATTTAATGGTGTGCACCAAAAAGTTATTCCACAGCAGACTGCAAAATGACATAAAGAGCAGTTTTCCTAACTTTAGAAAAGATGTGGGTTGTGAGAAAAAAAAAGTCTCACAATTTCCCTCCAAGAAGCTCTAGCAGTCTAATTGCTTTCTTTAAGCACTGTAAGTTGGCAGGGACCTTGCAAAATGAGTCTGTATCAAAACCAAGGATCGTGATCTGCTGGCCTCTAGTGCCAAAGCCAGTTGTGTGAAGCAGAAGCTAAATCCTTCGCAAGAATTGCAGTAAAGACTGTATTCATGATGTAATTCAATGCAGAATTCCTTGCAGTCTTCAGAAACTATTATAAAGGAAGGAAGGGTAGCTCCAGCTAATAAATGCGTGTCTTAAGCAGAATTTCATTATTTTAGTTTCCTACAAGTTAAAAATTCAGTTAAAGACCACTAAAGAAAGAGAAGAAAAATATGACATTGCTTGAAGCTGAATATCATTAAGATGTTTTAATCAAACACAACAAGGCCATTAAGGGTGATAAACTGATGAAAACTCTCTGGCCACTTTATTAGGTACACCTTGCAATTACCGGGCTGGACCCCCTTTTCCTTCAGAACTGCCTTTCCTTCAGAACTTCGTCATGGCATGGATTCAACAAGGTGCTTGAAACATTCCTCAGAGACTTTGGTCTATGTTGTCAGGATGGCATCATGTAGTTGCTGCAGATTTGTCAGTCACATCTTCATGGTATGAATCTCCCATTCCACCATTGCTCATAGGAAAGATGGTGGCGCAGTAGGTAGTGCTAACGTTTGGCAACTGGAGGGTTACAGGTTCGAGCCCTGGTTCCTCCCGTCAAAGTGTCCTTGAGCAAAACATTGAACCCCAATTTGCTCCGCGTGTGCAGGTTGGCACCTTGTATGAATGGGTGAATGTGAGGCATGAATTTGTAAAGCGCTTTGAGTACTCGTGAGGGAGTAGAAAAGCGCTATATATATATATATGCAGTCCATTTACCATTTAGGTGCTTTATGGTATTAAGACTTTGTGACTGTGGAGGCCATTTAAGTACCGTGAACTCTTTGTCAGGTTCAAGAAAACAGTCTGAGATGATATGAGCTTTGTTACATTCTGCATTATCCTGATGGAAGTAGCCATTAAAAGCTGAGTACACTGTGGTCATAAAGGGATGGACATGGTCAGCAACAATACTCAGGTAGGCTGTAGTATTTAAATGATGCTGAAATGGTACTTAGGGGCTCAAAGCGTGCCAAGAAAATATTCCCCACACCATTACACCACCACCACCAGCCTGTTAGTTGATGATACAAGGCAGGACGGATCCATGCTTTCATGGTGTTTATGCCAAATTCTGACCCTACCATTTGAATGTCGCAGGAGAAATCGAGACTCATCTGACCAGGCAACGTTTTTTCCCAATCTGACATTGTCCAACTCTGGCGAGCCAGTGCCCACTGTAGCCTGTTTCCTGTTCCTAGCTAACATTAGTCTTCTGCTGCAATAGCCCATCTGCTTCGAGGTTCAACGTGGTATGCATTCAGAGATGCTCTTTTGCATATCTTGGTTGTAACAAGTGGTTGTATGAGTTACTACTGATGCCTCTCAATCAGCTTGAACCAGTCTGGCCATTATTCAAGGCGGCATTTTCACCCAGAGAACTGCCACTCACTGGATGTTATTTCTTTTTCAGCCCATTCTCTGTAAATACTGGAGATGGTTGCGCAGGAAAATCAGATCAGAAGTTTCTGAAACAATCATACTAGCCCGTCTGACACCAACAACCATGCCACCTTCAAAGTTACTTAAATCACATTTTGTCCCCATTCTGGTTTTTAATGTGAACATTAAGTGAAGCTTCTAAACCTGCATATGCATGATTTTATACACTGTGCTGCTGACATGTGATTGTCTGATTAGATATATGTGCTTCAACAAGCATTTGAACATTTGTACCTAATAAAGTAGCCAATGAATGTATCTAGGAAAGAGATGTATAGGCAGTCATAATTAGCACATATAAAGAAAATGAAAACCCTAGAATTAACCCTAGAATTTAGAGAATTAACATATAAAATGCAATAATGTATAAATCTTTCCACTACAGCTGTTTTTCCATCTGATCTATTCTTTCTAAAAATAACCCACTGAAGAGTCTTAGAGACTCATTTGTTCCCAGTTTAACAACAGGGAGCTAATTTGCTTAAAGAAATATCAGGAAAAATTCATAATGAGCCAAACCAATGTGGAGCTGGGATTGTTCCTAAATCCCCAATACTGATACGGGAACACAAAAGCCATGAAGATATATGAGACACAAGGGAAAATCTGGTACATTGACTGGTTTTCCTTTTCTCATTTCCCCCTTCACTCATACTCAGGCTAGCTCCATTTGAAGAGACAGACCTGTGATAAACTACTTCACGCTCAGGGGTCAAACAGCTGTGACCTGAACCAGCCTCATTGCAGACAATAGGCCTGGTTTCTTAATTGCTATACCACCTGCTACCCTACTAAATTTGGGAAATGGACTATTAGGGCAAGACTCTTGTTCCAGAGTACAACTGCGAAACTGCAGCCACGACCATGCTGGACAATATTGCTAACAAAATTTCTCATTCAACCCATAAAACCACCAAGCTAAGACAACACTAAATTTGCAGGAGTGACACTCTGGCCATATATCGTACAAAGCAGCAAACTTCTAAGTATCAGCTAAAGCTCCCTTGGCATAAATAAAAATTCTCAATGTTCCCCGTAGATTTATGTCACCACCTAATTCTTCTCGCGTCAGACGCTCTCTCTCCCAAAGCCAATGGAAACATTTAAAAAGGTCTCCTTCAACCCATTCAAATCTGACAAATCATATTCAAATGTAACATTTACCCCTTATAAATACCTCATAATTCCCAGAAGCTTGGAGACAAAAGTCATATTTGAATACTTGACAGCAAACTGTCAAAGAGGCATCAATTAGCTTGGCTCTGGTGGTCTAATGTCCCCAGATGGACTGGACGGCTATGACCTTGAACTTCCTGCTCACAGTGCTGGCAATCAGCTGGCCTCATCCTCCTACATGTTTATACAGCATGGCAGAAAGATGACGTACAAGTATCTTCTGAAGTATTACTTTGACATTTATTAAAATCATAGTAGTATGGAATTTTGGCTGCACGGCAGCAAGGAAAATTAAGTTTATTATTTATTAAACTATAGGGCAAACCCCAATTACAAATCAGGTTCAATAATAATACTAATTAAAGTAGATAATAAGGTTTAGATATTGTGGAACAAACCTACTACAGTGGAAGAAGCTTGGCAAAGAAAATCTACAGAAGAGAGTATGATGCATAAAAACTTAAACTAAAACTAAATCTGCAAGCAAGTAATACATTTGACCATATTAACATTTAATAAATAAGGTTACAGCACAATTTATCATAATAAATTTAACCTGCAATAAATTATGCATCGCAGGTTTTTTTCTCCTCAAAAGACAAGGGATTTCACCATCTTTAATACACTGTTCATAAGACCAGATATCAGTTAACAATGTGTTTATTTTTGGGGTACCTTCAGGTACAACCTCTGGAATCCCAATCTCACCACCACCTTAAATTAATAAATGAGATAATAAACTGAGACTGCCAAGCAAAAATAAAGCTGTACCACAAAACACAAAAGAAAATTGCAATTAGCAACTGAGAAAAATAATTTGAAAAGGTTTCATAAGTTAGTGACCACAGTGTTACAATCAAACTTCTTATGTAAAAGACAAAAGTTCCCACTTAAAATTCCACACCACAAGCACTTCACTGGCTGGCTCTTTGCTAGAATGACTTTATCGCCAAGAGCAAACACATGTTCCAGCATTCGGGCCTGGCCATCTCTCAGATCTCTCCAAATGTCAACACTGTGACCTTCCCCACCCCCCTCCCCCCCCCATCTCAAGACACCATTGCCTTTTGCGAGCTCGTCATCTCTGGACCCAGACAGCAAACACCAGGACCCATGGAGCGTCTGAGCAGCCAAATATCAGACCCCGCTTGAGGGTAGCTACTTCAACTGACAGTCAGATGGCTCATGAGTGGCAGCTGAGGTGCGCTAAATGCTAATGAATTTCTATGAAAAGGTCTCACCACCAGGGACATGCCCCTTGGAGGAAGGTTTACGTAACCTTCACCATGGCACTAGCCCCTGACATAGGAGACTTCACTGCTTGACAGCATGCACATATGATGATGCTTTCGGCTGTCAAATATTCCTGCTCTTACATGCACCCTTACGCTCAAAATTAGGGTTGCAAATGGGTGGAAAAATGCTGGTATATTTTGGGAATATATAATGCACCGCCAACTGGTGCTCATATTGGAAAACTCAGTTGTTACTACAATACTTTTGATTTTGACTTTTTACCACTTACACACCACACGAAGTCTACAGCACATGAAGTGAAAGGCCAAACTACACCAAGTTCATTTTTTGTTGTTTTTTTGTCTTAAAAGTCAAATTAAACTGCAAAAAATGGATATATAATGTTCAGAAAAGTAGTCAGCTACCCCATCAAGTAATCCATTCTTGCTAGCAAGCTTGCAGCTAACTGATGTCACTAACGTTTTAGTGGTTTATTCTGTGATGATGTAATCGACATCCACCTAGTGGAAGGGTCTTTGCTCATCCAAAGCCTTGACACTGGTTGCAGCAATCATCTTACAAATCCTTCCAATATCAGCTGCTTCTGAGCGCTAGTGTCTAATTGGCAATATACACACAAAAGTAGGCTCACAAATGTACAGCTGGAGAAACTGTTGGCAATTGGAGCAAACATGAGGCTCTTTAAGCCTGACCCCGACCCTTGTGACACCTCAGCTGATGTGGACACTGACTCTGAGGGTGCGGATTCTGACTCTGATTGAACATTTATGACTTTGAGCCAGATGCTCTAGATTGAAAAACACTGACTCTCATCATCAAGCCTTATGCTTCTCACCATGGGTTTATGTTCAATGATGTTATCAAGGGAAATGTGTTTGTATTCAGTAAAGTGCTAAGTTAAATACAAGTCTTCCACAACTCTCTCTTACTAATATACATAGTTTTTGTATGCTTGACAACTGTGCATATACAGAAAAATATAAATTCCCCAATATTCACTAATAATTTCCCCAATAAATTCCCAAGAAAAGTTTCTGAATATTCCTAGAATTTGCCTCCCTACTCAAAATGCCTTTGTAAGTGTCAGTTTTATTATTTTGTAGAGCATGGTGACTTAGTGGTTATCACTATGGCTTTACATCTCCAGGGATGTCAGTTCAATCCTTTTTCCAAAAAGTGCGGTTTTCCATCCACAGCCCAAATAAAGGCAGTTAGGGGAACTAGTGTCTCAAAAATGCCTGAAAACAGTATGTGCTGTGCTGTGCTGTGCTGGACTGACCTTCAAACAGGGTATCCTGTACGCAGTGACCCCTGAGGTGGCTGCGGGCTCACTGTGACCCCGTATAGGCTAAGCAGTTATGGAAGCTGGGTGGATGTGTATTTTTATTTCATTTTTCTGAAAGAAAATATTACTTAGGATATAAATTATTCATATGCCAAATGTAACTGGGTGACTGACTAACTACTAGAGATAATTACATTTGTAATAGAGGCAATGTGAAGAAACTGATTTTTCCAAATACTGTACAGTATATCCCACATGCATTGAAAATGAGAAACTTCCCATAATCAGTCACAAACTCATGATTCAAGTGCAATTTAAAAAAGTCAGGAGGGTGAAATTATATTTTATTATTGAGATAAAAGTTATTCAGTAAAGAGCCCCTAAAAGGCGTATCGGAAGCGAACCTCAAAAAATGCAAATAATATTGAAATTAATGAATTTCCACCTTAGAAATAAATTTCCCTCTTATAAATGATATAGGAGGATACGTAAAGGACAGCATAAATAATACGGAAAAATGATTCCTCGATTGAACCACAAGTATGAACAGACGACAAATTGCTGTAGTAACATCTCTGGAAATACTTTCAACTTTACCATAAAACAACAGAAATGACACATTCCACGATGTACGCTTGAAGCACCCGTACCCATTTCACAACATAAAGCTACGTGTTTGTTTCACCGAGCCTCGACTTCTCCAGTTAACACAGACTGACAGCTCTGGATGCGGACACACAGCATGCTTCTGGCACAGTGCGGCGAAGGATTTGCTTCTCCTCATTAACGGGCCTGCGATGATCACCTCTCAGCGTCTTGCCCTTGTCAGATGCAAGTTTTATGGCGTGGCCTTCAAGACAACACAGTTTCCCTTCTTAAAAGATTCACGTAATACAAACTGAAAGGTTACCTATCACCCCCCACTCTCTTACAACTACATCGTAGTTTAGGAACTGCAAAACACTGATTTGCTTTCTGCCTTCAGCATGAGAAGGTAATTCAGAGGCAGTTGGCTGGATATTTATCTGGTCAAATTCACACTATGCTGTCAGCACAACATGATGGAGGTTGGTCAAGTCTTAAACAAGCCCCCTGAGGCAAGTCTGATTCATTTCACCTTATTACATGATTTATTATTTTTGCAAAGCACCTCTGTGCAAGTTAGTTTAGACGGTTTAAGCTCACCAGCAGAATACACTGAAGAATTTTCAAAAGTCCGGTTTGATTCTTTGGTGAATACTACAGCAGTGCAGATCCACTCGGTCACCAACATCTAACATCATTGTCCCATATTCAGTAAGCCGACATGTTACTCCTCAGACTCATAAGCTCTAGTACACGTATGACAAATTCCTAAAGAACTGCAGGAAACGTTTTTCCAAACGGAAGACAAGGAACCACAAGAGACGACTAGGCAAATGAAACGAGAGAGAAAGAAGTGAGAATATTCAATTTGCCAGTTCGTATTGAAGAGCTTCGGCATTACATTCAATATTCATCCATATTTCCAAGTCAGATACAAACTAATGACGCACTAAAATTTCGGCAATCGAAAATAAATCGGCCGAAAAAGTAAAAAATTTTATTTTCGGTTTCAGCCAAAATCACCGACTGAAACTGTGATGTTTAAAACTAGAGCCACCTGCATTTTTTTACCTCATTTAACCAGCGGCAAGGTACTGAGGCGCCTTTTCTTTCCGCTAACGGGCCATTGTGTTTCCCTACCATTTGTCCAACAAGAAAATAATGGGAGAGTCAGTAATCCTGACAGCTGCAGAGTTGCTGCTACCCCCCAAAAAGACATTAAACACATTATAAATACATGTTTATGTTGTACATTTACTTTCGTTTTGTATTCCTCATCTGCCACTGGGAAAAACGACTCAATTCCAGTTGACAAACACACTCAAAATAAAATTAAAAGTGGTATATGTGTGGGAGTTGTTCAAAAAAAGCCAAAGACATGTATGGACTGCGTGTATCATTTGTTTTGCTTTGTTTATTGCAATGGGTTTTATGTAGGCCTAATATCTAAGAACATTTCAATAAAAACATACTTTTTAAATTAAGTGTTTCAACAGGGTTAAAGTGTACAAAAATAATGTTGCTTTATACAGTTCTTAAAACTGCATTTATCCATTTCAACATCTCAAAGAAAGTTTGTATCTTACAAAATCTTTTCAGCTTTACAGTTTCATGACAGGAGCCACACTATTAGGCACATTGAACCTTTTTTGGTATGGGGCAGGGGTGGGCAATCTCATCCACAAAGGACCAGTGTTTATGCAGGTTTTTGGGATAACCTTTAGGTCAGCTGTTCAAACCCAGGTGTGTGGACTCTTAAACCAATAAGTCCCCTAATTAGTAATCTAATTCTAATTGTAATCTAATTCGGGAGTTGCAGCAAAAACCTGCATACACAACAGCCCTTTCTGGATAAGACTTCCCAGCCCTGATTTAGGGTGACTCGTTGCTGTTATTAACACTAATAGCACATTAGCGAAAACCAAATGGCTGCATATGTATATGAATATTTTACGTATTGCTTGCCAGCTAAAGGAGGCTGACGTCCATCATTTGTTTTTTTTTTGTTTTTTTTTTTAAGTTTCTTTTAATTGATAAGCTCAAAAGCAAAATTAATTGAATACATTAATATGAACAAATTGGTGCATAAAAGAGCAAGTAAATCCCCATAGTTTATTTCGGTTTTGGAATTCGGGCAAAAGAAAATAGATTTTGGTTTCAGTGTTTCGGCAAAAAAAATCATTTCAGTGCATCAATAATACAAACTAAAGATCATAAATTGTGATTTTTGCTCACAATATTGTGACTTTTCAAAAACAATATTCAGGTGAAATCAGATTTGACCAAGAAAATTCCTCATTGATTGATTGGGAAGGCATTGTTCATCATCACCTTTCTACATTTAAATGATACGAAAATGAGAAATTTTGATCAACTGTCAATAAGGAACATTACTTGATAGCACAGATCACATCACAGAAATGAGCACGATTCCAGCCAATCAAATAGTCTTAAGAACGGACAACCTAGGCCCAGCAAACGCACAGAAAACTTGATTTAGTGGAGCACAGCACATGCTGCTCTTTTGGCATCATGGAAGAGGTGAGTGCTCCCTCAGGACACTTCCAGAGTCAGTGAGGAAATGTTGTGGAAAAACAAGGCAAAAAAGGTGTCAGTGGTGTGGCAGAACTTTGGAAATTTTAAGTCCAACACAATATACTGATGCTGCGTACTGTAAACTTTGCCAAAATCTGGAAAAACAATAAACTTATTTCACCACTTGAAGCACCACCCTCCAGTTGAATATGCAGAATCCAAGCACTTACAGTCAGACACCAGCAAGTAGGGTTTCCACTTTCAATCTGTAGAAATTTGGGTTAAATCGTGTCCCGTACTGGTTAAATATGTGGCATAACGTTTTACTTTTCACTATGGGATGAGTGACAGCTGTAAACTAAAAGGGAATTTTATACAAAAATGGAGCCTTGAAGTAAAGAATGAATGACTTGAATGATATTGTAACAATTACCAACACAATTTAATATTTTGCCATATCGCCCAGCTCAATATACAGTATTCACACACACATACATACATATATATATTTTTCATACAAGCACACACAATGTCTTAAAAAGCACAAAGTTCTCCAACTCAAAAACCAAAGCTCTTGCTACAGCTGTCTAGTTTATGGGAAGGACAGCAGCTTCGAGAGCCACGTGACCCAGAAACCATTATGAGCTGAAGCCCCATTAAACACAAGGTAGGCTCAAAGAACAAAGAACAAACACAAGGCATCTTCACTGTTACGGGAGACAGATTCTACAAGAAACCTCTAAATATAGCACAGTCCATCCGGCCCTCAAGCTGAAAGGGTCTGAAGACTCAGCTCCCATCTGGTATCTAAACAGTCTGTTTTTAGCATTGACAAGGGACCCCCACACCTAGCATAAGAACCATTGTTTGCAATCTGGACAGCCTTTTCAAAGGCACAAAAATCCATATATCACTTTCAGTCTAAAGCTAACATCAAGTGTCCAGATATTGTCATACATATGACACTTTTTCCCTCTAGTCTTAAGGAAAACTATGAGGTACTGAAAGCACAGAAAGCATGCATTAAATATATAGATGGACCTCCATGCATAAAAAATGAGGCCCAGCTGCTTTGGGGGCCTTTAATTTTTCCAATTTGAAGAGGCCATAAGTCACACAATAATTGCACTCCCGAGAGGAAGACCCACTGCGAGGCAATAAAACTGTAATGGAAGGAATGATGCTTTTGAGTGACATTAATTGTTGAGGGACAATTTAACTTTGTCAGACATTTGTCAGGTCTGCAGAATGTGAAGTGACACATCCTGATGCTACCATTAATGGCTGTGATGTCACAATTCACCACAGTTCAGCTACAGAAACAAATATCAGGAACATTTACACATCCTGCCTGCACACACATGCAATCACAGAAGACATAAAAATTTAAAAAGTGCTGAAGGGCAGAGAGACAGAATCTGATCAGATATCTGTACAAAGTCCAGAGAAGGAAACATGTGTCAGGAGTATTAACTGAGGTTTCTTTGAGAGATTTGACAGATTTAAATGGGTCATAATCCCCATGGGTGTACAGTGCATGGCTGCACTGTAACCAAGGCTCTTGAGAATCCCCTGAAAGAAAACTTTACTTCACAGATACAGACACAAAAAAGACTGGTGGAGGTATTTGTGATAAGATTTGAGAAAAAAAACAGCTTCAGAATAACCAGACACTCGTCACATGTTGATTAAAATATTTCTGTGTTAAACCTAGTTGCATGCCAACTCTATCCAAGATCAAAAGATCAATGCACATTCACAGACCACACCAAATTTTGCGTAAATTTCATCATGAAAGAATGTGTATGCAAAAAAAAAGAGCAGAAAATGGCATAAGAAATACAGTCAGACCTCAGACATTCGCGAGGTTAGGTTCCAGAACCCGTTGCAAATGAGGAGGATTCACAGATGTTTGGTACAGTCACTAAAAATGGTAATATGTGCTTATTTCTATAGTTTAAATCCTAAATATGACCCCAGTCATGCTCCCAAAATACTTTAATTTCATTTAAAAGCTAAATGCATTACCTTTATAAAAAACAAATGTTTGAAGCAAAAATAGAGTACAGTATCGCATAACGGATATTTGTCACAATAGCACATTTACAGTACAGTATACTAATGTTACCCCTACTAATTCATAGAACACGGCATTGCCTGCCATTTTCTTTTGCACTCACAGTAAGGTAAAATGAGTAAACGAACCCTTTCAGTGTTTATAGCAAATGCGGGAAACCCAGGACGCAATTGCTATGTACATAAACATTAGCACCTTTTAAGAAATGTATAATTTTTGTGCGTTGAATTTACGTCAACGTGTACTTATTATTACAAAATAGTAAATTAAACTATTTTCTAATATTTAGGTAACCATTAGCGTTCCAAAGGGAATAAACTTTGCGAACGGGATTCGCATATTATAAAGGTACAGTACAGTATGTACATAAAAAGGAACATTTCCATAAGAAAGACACGTTTAAGGGATATTGCAAATAAGTTTGGTTCCAATTAAATTTTCACGGATCTGTGAATTCGCAAATCACGAAGCGCGAATGCACGAGGGCTGACTGTAATTTTCTTTTAATTAATCAGATTTATCTTGCAAATGTTTGCATACAAATATAATGCTGAGATCCTACCTAGCTGTCACCCACAAATAAACAGTCAATGCTAATAACTACATGGTCATATAATATGCAAATCAAGCTTTTCTGGTTGGGATGTTGGGGACAGTAAAAAAAAAAATAAAATAAAAATGGAACTGTACGAGGCACAACAACATTTGGGGCCTAATAACAGGTATGACAAACTAGAAAAGGTGTGTTAAATGGTAACACATTGCCATTGCTCTATATTCCACTATCTCTACAGAAGGCACAATACTTGAAATTAAAAAGAAATGGTCGGCGTCACAGATGACTTGCGCATTAACAGAATGAAACTGCTTTCAATTGATAAAAGCAACTACATTAGCACTAGGTGCCCTTATCACGATGAAGTCGGTTGCCCCAGTTACATTAGGGAATCTGGACATCTCTGCAAATTCAGTTTTTACATTTACCCCTTCCCCCACAGCATAGGGAAACGTGACCTAGCGCCTTGCCAATTTCGTTATGCCATCCAGCAAAGAAGGCATGAAGGAGCTGAAGGTTGGTTGGGATATGCCTGATCTGTCTGCCAGTTCCCTCTGGTAGGTGCCTGATGCCATAAATCCAAATAGACAGGATCTGTACATACATACATACATACATACAGACATACATACATACATACATACAGACATACATATACAGGTATAGCTCTTGTAAAATGGCTGATGGAAACATAAATTGGCTCATAAGTCATAATTATGAACAAAATAAGATGATAAACTTCACTAATGCTAGGGGAAATTTGTGCGCATACAGCACCATAGGGTAAGCAAACATGTACTGCAAAAGGCAAAGACTGCAAAACAAGTGCAAAAACTACACAGTGTAAATAGTAAAAATAGTCTTGGAGGTCCCTGAAAACCCATCCCCTTATAATGCTTTTGTTTACAGAATCACTAGCAAGAATGTCATCATGTGTATCACATCATCATACTGTAACTATAGGCTATTTATGTATGTGGATCCATGCATGTGAATTTTTAAAGCCTAATTCACATTTAGTGCAATTAGTGACAACAATTACAGACATTTTCAAATCTATGAGAACACAAGACAGTATTTGAAATAGCAAATTCATTTCTCCAAGGCAAATGCGTAGTCTTTGATTTACACAAAAGAATTAAAAACAAATAAATCACACTTAATTTTTTTACATTTACCGGTTGTCACGTCAAAGTGCAGCTTGGTGATCTGAATTGCTGACATGCCTGCTGTAACTTTGTCTGCTTGTTTACCTGCAGTTCCCTGCTTTAAAGCAGCCATTGCCTTTTCTCAGTTTATCTATAATGTTGTGTATAAATGCCCGAGTTTCCGCAAATATATGCATTTGTTTTCCTGGCGACTTTTGCTTGATTATTCCGAGATTTTGTGTGGAAAGTGGCATACACGCGTCAGGCTTCTTTTAGTATGTACTTTGGTATTTGGCTATGTATAAGTGTAAGGACCCTAGTATTTAGCTATGTGCAAGTGTAAGGACCCTGCTATTTAGCTATGTGCAAGTGTAAGGACCCTGGAATTTAGCCATGTGTAAGGACCCTGGTAATTGGCTACGTGTAAGGACCCTGGTAATTGGCTACGTGTAAGTGTAAGGACCCTGGTATTTGGCTACATGCAAATATAAGGACCCTGGCATTTGGCTATGTGTAAGGACCCTGGTAATTGGCTACGTGTAAGTGTAAGGACCCTGGTATTTAGCTATGTGTAAGAACCATGGTATTTGGCTACGCGTAAGTGTAAGGACCCTGGTATGTAGCTATGTGAAAGGACCCTGGTATTTGGCTACGTGTAAGTGTAAGGACCCTGGTAATTGGCTACTTGTAAGTGTAAATGGTTAAAATGATACTTTGGAAAGAAGAACAATATAAAAACAAGAAATCCAGTTGCTGAGTAAAGAACTATGCTATATGGAGGAAGCCAGGATACTGAGAAACTGAAAAGATTATGCCAAGGACTTTACAGATGAAAACCTTGGCACTACTGGGTTTTTGTAGCTTTAGTTGTACTACTTTGGTATATAGGAGGATATTTTGGAGGAGGACATAATGTTCTGAGAGAATCCTCCACTGTAATACAGTATCACATTAGGTCACGCTGCCCAGCTGTGCTTCTCACTGTATAGATATCTGTAGTAAATATTTCCAACTTTGTTCACCAGTAGCTACAGGGGATGTTACACGTGTACAAATAAACTCAATTTGTTGCAATGTTTTCCAGTGTTCCAATTCTTAAAAGCTATTTTTTTCCACAAGAGTTGTAATTAGCACTGTTTACCATTCACAATAACTTTCTTAACCATTTCGCCATTCTGTAGCGTGACGTATGCAGGTTACCGATTACAGATACTGGAAATATAATCATTACCTTCCTGGTCTTTGGGTTGTGTGTGGAAACCAGGGAACACAGAGAATGCAACGAAAATTCTCAGAACTTCAGTATGTGTCGAGTTCTCTACAATGGCTGAATCCAGTGAGATGTAAACAGAATTTGACCAGAAATGAAGCTGGATGTCTGACTAGAGGTCAGTTTGGGGAATTCCAGTGCCATGCAGACACACATCCACAAGCGATCTCATCTGCCCACTAATGTCACCAGATGTCCAAAAACCATTCAGTTCCATCTTTCACCCCCACTCGTCATACAAGTATATTAAAAATGAATGTCTTGGACAACTAGAACTAATTTCCTATGTTTAATTTAAAAAATAATAACATCCCAGATGATGGGGGAGAGGGTACTGAATAATACATAGCAAGTCCAAATCTGGAGAATAATTCAGTAACATGTTGAAGGTAAAACAGAGGGCAGTATGTAAAAGAAGAGGAGGTGGTTGAATACAAGGCCTGGTTAGAATTAATTCATGGCATTCAAAATTCAAAGACCAGGAATTTGAATCAAAAGCCATCAATGAACTGATCACCTCTCTAGCCAGCAAATACCTGTCACTATTGATTACATGTCACTCATTCTGCTGTTCATGGTGGCCATGCTCATGTTCTCTAGCAGTCTTCAGCATGTAAAAAATTAGTAAGGAGTGCACTCGTGGATCAAGTCATATCTGGACAAACTGAAGAATTTTCTTTCTAGGTTGTATAATTTATTAAGTCTAGCAAAATCATTCGCTAAATTCCTTCATTTTCAATGTTGTGTGAGCCTAAAAGGTTTTGAGCTGTAAGATTTTCAGATTTTTCCTCTCTAAAGAATTTTCAAAATGCTTATCAGTTTTCTCCTTTACCTTTTTATGTGTCAACTGTTCGTTCTCTCTTTCTGCTACAAGTAAGACTTTTGCAAACTAATAATAAAGAAGAGTGGAATGCAGAGGACAATGCAGGGAGGATATCGATACAAAAAAAAATGTGTAGGTCTGCCTGCATTTGATCACCACACCAGTAGGGGGCGTCTTCCAGCCTGACAGCTTGGGGTGAGCTGGGCTGGTGCCAGGAAACACTGCAATGACAGTCTGTGAAGCGTGTGTTCTTCTCCTGCTAGAAGGAAAACAGTCTTACTGCCCGCTGTGTGGCCACCTGCATGTGGCAACACAGATAATTAAACCTCATCAGCGACATGGCCAGCCCTCCTCGTTAGTTCGTTTACCCGGCAGCTCTGGAATGAGGCTGAGGAAGCAAATGCACCTGCTTCATCCTCTCAGATGACAGTGATTAGCCCTCCTTCCCCAATCACTGTACACAGTCACCCTGGAAGTGTTTAATTACAGCTTGTGACACCAAACTGTTGCTCTCTGCTAGCTGTTCTTTGTTACAATCACTACCTTTCAAGAGCTTCCAGTTTATTTCTGAGTTTTTAGTGGGCAGTGGGTGAACTAGAACTGTAAAAATATCTTCGAATGGATAATGAAACTACACATAATTAACTTGTAACTAATGTTGGGCTCCCATCCCAAAGAGTTTGTGTTGCATATACCACTGAATATGGTTCTTTAGCAAAACAGAAATGCCTTATTAATCTGCCGAAATATGCTATATGAATATGTACGCATCCATCCATTTTCTGAAACCCCTTGTCCTATTCAGGGTCATAGGGGTTCCGGAGCCGGTCCCGGAGGCTATGGGTGCAAGGCAGATATCGACCCAGGATGGGGCACCAACCCATCGCAGAGTACACTCACACACCATTCACTAACACACACATACACCTATATGAAGATATATTAATGCACAAAATAAACACAAGAAATCACGACCAAAAAGGAAAATCTTTTCTCTTAACTGCTTAAATAACTGCCAATTCATGTAACATTACCATGAAAGGTATTACTGTATACAGATATGCCCTACAAAAGCAAAGCATGGCAAAAATGCTGGTATTGAAACTGAAACTTAGTTTCTATCATTTTCACATCTCCTTCAAAATCCAAGCACAGCTCAGCTAATATTCTGTCACAAAAGAAAACAGCCTAAGAGACCTGATTTTGGTCATAACTCAGTTTTGATAAAATATAAAGTTGTTCTGCCTTTGTATGGCAGAATTGTATACAATTCTTCTACCCTATTTTTACATTAGCTACAGCAGGATAAGGAGAGAGAGGATCTGTTCAGATTTTGAGATCTTAAAAGGCCCAGACTATTCTGCCCGCATGCCGTGGAAAGGTCTCTGCAGACCATATGGCCTTATCAGACCCTTAGGCCATGAACAGCATAATAAGCATTAATGACCTATGAGCCCCCCAGCATCCATATCCAGACAAACACAGCCCCACAGCTGGCTGTGCTGGTGCGGAAGCCATCGACTAGCCCTCTCTGTAGCTTGTTTCTTAGAATGCCGTGAGGCAACAGACATTCTCTATACAAGAGAAATCTTACAAAAGACATTTATGAAAAAAACACATGATATAGTAAGAAAGCGTGCATGCAGATGTATCCGCTCTAATTGAGAAAATTCCCTAGATGAGAATAAACTAGTGACTGTAGAAGCAAATGGATGGACATCGTTATGTTGCTGGTTTAGCTCTGGGTTGAAGCATCATTGATTTAACAGGGTAGTGTGTGATTCTGCCAGTGAAGTAATGATACTTGATAGCAGTATCAGAAGGCTTCCGGGCAGACATGTAACGATTCACCCAATTCATGATTCTGTTCGATTCAACATTGGGTTAGGGTTAGATTCGATTTTTCGATGATATTTTCAGGAAAAAAGAATTAAATGGGAAAAAAAAAACAAAAGTGCAACATTTTCCCATTATTTATCAACTTAAATATCCCTTTTGTTGAATTATTTTCTTTTGGTTTCATTTCCTTAATAACCAACAATAATTATTTATAAACATTTACATGGTTAGAGAAAAATATAGTAGCATATTCACTAAAATATTTATTACAAATGAAAAACGTTAATAACAAATGGGCCTTTTCTTAACCATTTAGCCTTTCCATAATGTGACTTATGCCAGTTACATTAGTTGGTTTCAGTTAGGGGGCTGGCCAAGATATTGCGCCTTCTGCTGTCTAAACAATGCAATACGGCTAGGAAAAATTAAGATTACGCAGCGTATTAATTATTTGAGCTACTTCGAGGTCATTTTTTTTTTTATTTCCACAAACTGAATGGTCACAAATGTGTACTGTGATTTAGTGTCGTACTTCTGTTTCTGGGTCGTATCTCATGGCAGGCAGAGTGATCATATTGCCACTGGGCCCCTGCTCATGGCCCAAAGTCCTGCTCCAGGGGTACCAGACAGATGGCAGGCCCAGCGCCCAAAACTCAAGCCTTGCCTTTGCTTAACCTGCAAACAAACCTCTCATATGAGCGCAAAGATTGGATATAGTGAAAACTAAAGAATTCCTAAGAACTTGTCTTACAGAATGTTGAATAAAGTATAACTATCAGGTCCCAGGCAGTAGGAACTCTAGGCTCCATTTAATTCCGTCTGATTACCATTTTAGAGGGATTGTTCCAGGAGCTGAATATTCTTAGCTGTCTGTCTTTCCAGATCCCAAGCCACAGAAAACCTATGTTTACACATTCAGTCACAGACTCCATCAAGCCTATTTGTAGTTAATGTCTGACAGGCTCTTGGCATGTTTGAGTTGCTTTTATAAAAAAGGCGGGGGGGGGGGCACAATTTCTTTCTAAGGTGCCATTAAAAAATGTGGGAGAAGCTGGCTGGAAAAGGAACGAGACATTAGAGAGGACAACTTATGGGGAGAACTTGGAAGGAGCTTGTTATTTCCCAATGGCCATGAATTCCATGTGCCTCTGCATTAGGCTCTAACACGGAGAGGTGCACGACATGTTTCAGAAACACCTGACAAAAAGGTGTGAAGGAGTTGATGAATCAACCAGCAGAAGACTGGAAACATGGCTGGTCCACCTTATCAAATTCACACAGCTCTGGGTACCTCTAGGACTTCTTCCTTTAGAACGACTTCAGGGGGGAGAACAGAAAATGGGCAAAATGAGGAGGGAATTAAAATGGTAAGGCCACTTTTCACACTGCTATTAAGCATCACTATTCTCATCTCTCAGACCAAGTTCAGACACCCACCGAGTAACAAGAGGATGGTATAAAAATGAAGAGACACAGAAATCGCGCCAAACCATGGACGAGGGAACCTGCTGGCAGATCAAGGAAAGCCTCACATGTAGCTCAGGCACAGAGCATGCAGAGATACAGGCAACCACCAATATGTGTTAGCACTTCAGAGTACTTAAATATCAGCCTACCGCTTTCACTACTAAACACTGAAAATCATCAGACAACTAGTGCTATTGTGCAAGTCTAATTAAATTTAGATATTTCGAAAAAGATTACATTATAACATTATATTGTCCACTACAAACAATAAACCTTTTCACAGAAAACAAATTTATGGTAAGTAGGGTTAGGACACAGTCTCGCTTCTGGCACTATCCAGACCAGTGGCCTGTACTACAAAGCGGGGTTACTGACTTATCGGGGTAACTTGTCGGATTTAAGGTACCACAGTTTAACTGGACTTCATATGAGTTCGCTTACATTTCGCCCAGACTACCTTAAATCTGACAAGTTACCCCCATAAGCTAGTAACCCTGCTTCGTAGTACAGGCCATAGGGTTGGCTTTGAGGGAGAGTTCCACTTTAAAGTCAAAATGCAGGCAAGCAGATAAAGGGGGCAGTGAACTCCATGGCCAGGAGCTCCCACTGGGTTCTGGGCAGATGGAGAGCCCCATGCAGTAAAGCGACACTCTGACACCACACTGGGTGGCTCTGCTGGTGTGGTCTCACGTCCAGTCAAGAGAAAACCTGACGGGCTTGCATATCAGCACAGACACAAGAACGAGAGGATTCTGCAGGCAGGGCAACCAGCCGTTATGCGCCGTGCAGATTTGTAACTTCTGAATCAGATTTTGGTGACAGTAGAGAAGAGGGCCTAGTAATCCTTACCTTGATGTATGATTTCAATAAGGGGTAGACCCGCTGCACCCCCAGGAAGATGGAGAGGGATGTCCTGTGAGGGAAGGAGACTGTGACGGCATGTGTGACAGCAGGGAAGGAGAACACCTGGAAACCAAACTTCTGGTAGAGTTGCAGCATGGCCTCGTTGGGCTCGTCCTCCCCCTGGCTCAGAATGCTGCCTACCGCATAGCGGCACTTCTCCGGAGTCACCTGCCACACCGACAGAGAGAGGCACCGTTAACGTGGGGATTCCCATGCGTAAAAACATCACTAGCAGTCTGAAGGGTCAGCAAAAATTAGCTACCTTCAACAAGCACAAAAACGCTATTCGGTTTAGCATACTCAACATTACACCAATGTTATGCCACTCAAAAATGGTTTGCAAGGGGGGAAAAAAAATAACAATAGCAGTGTTGGACAGCTATGGGTATGCTCTGGCAGGCTGCAGGCCACAGGCCACTGCCACAATGGGGGATGGAAGGCCAGCTCCTGTTTGCCTGGAAGCTGTCAAGTGTTGTGGAGTCACACAAATGCAACAGCAGATGGAGCTCAGCTTCCACGCCCTGCCGTGTCAACACCCCCGCATCACCTTCTTAAGCGAGGCTCATGGCATTTCATCACACTTATCATTATACATCTCATTCACCTCTCACTCCGTGCTGACACCTACCAGCTTCGAAATAAAATCAGCCGCACCCCACCCTTCACATCCTGAACCGTTTCAAGTTAGCGGCACCTCCTCTATATGCCATGGTTCAGTTAATCTCCTGTCATCCTGAAGCCATGTCTTGCTGTCCCAAGACTGGTGACAACCCTATGCGATCGCAAGGAAAGAAAATGGCCTTTCTGTATATGTAGAAAGTCACAGAATAGAAAGAGATACCCGTCATCTATTCCAGCACATTCTACAGTATCAAGCAAAACCATTAAACAAAAAGGGTGAAGCTGATGCTGGTGTCAGCTGGATGACGCTGGGCAATCTGCAAGGGCCGTCTGTTGCCCCCCCAGGTTATGCAAAGCTACCCGCTCCTGCCAGCCGAGTCAATGAGAAGCATCGGTCATTCCTGTCACGTTTGTTTTTAAAAAAAAATAAAAAATGGAGGCATAAGTTGTACAGCTGCTTCACCAAATGCTTTCAGAATGACAAGCGAACCTCAGAGAAAAGCCCAGCACAGTCGCTTCAAAGAGATATTCAGAAGAAGATTGTTTGCATCTGATTGGAGAGGTACGCTTTTATTAATTCAGCGTACATTTTTTGGAAGCCACATCAGGGTAAAGTGTAATTGGCGGCTCTGCCACACTCCGCACTCCAAGCTGATCAATTTTCTTTCCCCACTTAAGCTCAAAGAGAGGCTCTCATTAGGGGCTTTCCAGCTCGCCCTTCGCACCATAGGAGTGCCGCGGCCCGCAGACCGGGCAAATGACAGCCTTCTATAGCCCACGAAGAAAACAAACCCTGAAGGCTACTGCGCCAATTAAGAGAGAAGAGAGTGGGCCCTACCGAGCCCAAGCTACATTTTATATTCCCTCACCTTACATCAGAAGCACAAAAGCTTTTGCATCAAGAGCAGCAGCTTCACTCTGAAATCAACTGCTAGAGGCACAAAGGGAAGAACTTGTGGGAAAAACCTGCTTTTGTGGGGACTCCAGACACTGACAATGCCACATAAATAAAAAAATTAAAAAATAAAATCTGCTGACGAGAAGGCAAAGCTGAATGCCATCTTTGATTTGCCTGGGTGATAATTGGTGCGCTGGGTGCTGGGATGTTGCAGGAGCTCTCCTGCTAATTAGACTTATAGCTACTTTTTTTTCCTTTTGGGGGGGGGGGTGACACTTTGAATCTGAAAGATGGTTCCTACTCATTGCAATTCTGCTTTTTCCAAGCCTGATTTCCGTGCATGTGTTCCCCCAAGGGCCTCTTGGAAGCACAATATCACAACCCAGGTGATAGAACTGCAAGGATTCATTTTACAAAGGCAGGCCATTTGGCACTGGATAGTTCCTGTAAGCACCCACATATCTGCGAGGCACCAGCCTGATCAGCAATGGCCTTTGAGGGAACTTCACTGTTCATAAGTCATGGCTAAATCCAGACGTTTTGCTAAAGTACGTTTAGAAAGAACATCTGCAGGTTCTCCTGTTATTTTCTAATTGTAATGAAATTTCATTTCATTACATGAAACTGATTTACTGCAGACTTCATAGTGGTGTATAAGTCGTCAAGTGCAGTGGGTTGGATCAAACTATGGACGAATATGGCTTTATATACATTTGTTGTAGGGAAAAAAAAAACAGAACATGTCTTGAGTGACAAAACCGTAATATGTGTCATAAATAAAATATATGCATTGCTATACATGCAAAAGAATTAACAAATTTAAATAAATCATGTTTTTTGAGAGGTTCAATTATGTCATGCTCCTCCCTAGGACCTCTCTACATAATTGACCTTCGGCAATCCAGCAGGGTGAGACGGGCATGGTTAAAAACAGAGCAAGCTCGTTTGCAGCATATCAAAACGTTTAAAAGATCTCCAGAAAAAAAAACTCATTTCATATTCCTCATTAAACAACAACGCATACAATTAAATGTTTCAATACAGTCATGACCAACTTGGAATGAAACATCAAATATCTGCATAAAGACAGCACTGAAGAAGATCTGGTCAAAATCAGTAGTTTTTCCTTAAATTTAATGCATGAAGAAGGGCATTTCATTTCTGAATAAAACTCAATCATGATGAAACAAAACAATCAATTTCCATTAAATGCATTATATAAATAATGATTATCATCCATTAACAACAAATGTTCAGTTTACATTATTTTTCTATTTCCTATCAGAAGCAGTATCCATGACAAGTCCTCACTAACATTCTATTAGGGCACAGATGCTTTTTGGTTCTTAGGCTCGTCTTAGTCAACAACAATTAGAGGTTATCTGGTTGACTTTAGATTTGATAAATGAAATCTAACTGGTTTAGTCAAAGTCTAATACATCATTTTCACATTTTTCGTAATATGAAAAATTCCACAAAATGTTAAATGATTTCATACGAACTTTATTTATTGGTAATTAATACACAAAACAAAACAAAAATTTAATCTCTGCTTATGACGCATCGTCATTCATGTTATTAGAAACAGCACTACCTCACAGAAACAAAACTCAGGTGTCTTCACTTCACGCAAGAATTTCTGGGTGGCAAGACTGCAATAGGCTCTTCAGTTTTGAGGTGTTTTACTGGTTACTGCCGCTCTGCATGGGTTACACTGAGTCTTGTTTTCTTCAGCATCAACTATGAAATTTATCCATATGTACGTACGTTTTATCACACCTAAAGTCGACTATAGCACAGAGGTAATGGCAAAACAGTTTGCAAACAGACTTTACAGACAGAACTGAATGGTTTCTGCTTGCCAGAAGGATGCATTTATCATGTGCTTGAAGCTGGTGAGATCAACATGATCCAATGATGTGCAAATGCAATCAGAACTAATTAAAAAGACACTATTTCTGATAGGATCACTTTTAAATCTCTTCCTGACATTTTCATCTGTACAGTTTTTGGCATTATAGCTTATTATTATCTTCTCTTTTTTGTCGATGAATATCTTAATATATGAATAATGTGTTAATTTTCAATCGATGTAATTAAAACTACAGGGCAAAAAAAACAAACAAAAAATAGACAAATATGCTGCAAAACTACATTATAAAAGGAACAATTCATAGGAACATTCATAGGAACAATTATATATATACTATTAAGCTTAGAAGTGTCATTTCTCTGACCACTTTACAAAATACCATGCAGTAACACATTATGCAGTAATGCATTATGCAGCATGCTTCTGACAGCCTTAGCACCTTGCAATTCAAAAGGAAACACAACAAAAACTGAAGACAAACAATGTCCATTCCCTCAATCAAAACTTGGAAAATATATAGGAAGATAAAGTAATTCATATTGTAACTGCGTATCGCGGCCAGGGTGATGGAGGGGTGCCAATTGCAGGCAGTATTAGACACAAGGCTGGGATGCTAATCCATCACAGGGCGCATACATATACAGACACACACAACACAGACAGTTAAAAAAACACCAGTTAGCCTAACTGCATGTCTCTGAACTGAGGGGGAAACCAAAGTAGAGAAAGAAAACTGGGAGGAGAACGGGCAGACACTCCACACATACAGAGCGGAGGGGGGATTCCACACCCCGAACCCACAGAATACAAGGCAACAGTGCACTCCGCCAAGCTACCATTATGGTATAAAATACTACCTCTTATCAGAACAAGTGCTACTGACAGCTGCAGACTAAAGGCAAACTCGTCATTCTGCCTCCATTGAATAGTCAAGTAGCTGCTAGACCCATCATTTTGCCCTTACAGCAGTAAGTGTTTCATTCACAAAGGATGAAGACAGGAAAAGAATTTGATTCACGGTTATCTTTAAGCATATTATGTTTTTGTGGCTATTTAATGACACGGCCATAATGTAGAATGAAAAGAAATTCCACACCCCACAACCCATGACACCAATGCCACCTGGTAGCTTCATAATTGAGAAGCCTAACTTTGCAGCTTGAGAAGGTGAAGACCACCATCAGACAGCAGTAACTCTGCAGCTCTGGCCTCTGGGTCTCGCTGTGAGAGATCTCAGTGACCGGACAGCTGCAGATGACACCAAATGCCAACAGATGTCCTGAGAAGGTCTATGGCATCCAGAGTCAGAATATCTGCCTGTTAGTTTCCAGCAGGAAGTGTCATTTTTTAAAGGTGGTTACGTTCAGGTGATTTCCCAGGATGCCCACATAATGGATGACAGATGTCACAATACATATTTTCACTTGTGCCCCTATTCCTCATCGTGTGAGGAGCCTGCCCAATCAATGACAGCAAGGCAACTAAAACACATTCTGACAAACAACAAGCAGGTGCCAGATGGACAATGGCACACGATACGCAACCTTACTTCCAGAAGAAGGAGACTTGTACTCGACCCCTTCGTTATATGCTTGCAGTCTGACCCCATAATAGTTCAAAGTTCATTGCACACATCCATTAAAAGTATCTCCTGGGGTTTTGCAAAAAACTTAATTTAGAATGACAAAAGGCTGTAAGCTAAATAGCAGAAAGGAGATTAGGGTAGTTAAACTAGTTTAATTCTTTAGTAGCATTTTGAAAGCCCTCCCATTTGAATCTGCCAAACATGAAGACAGGAAAAGACAGGGTGTTCTGCCAGTTATCTGGCAACCGACTTCAAAACATCCTTCAACGTGCGGTTGTTTACTCATCATTCCGTACCCATTTTAAAAGCCACCTGTGCTGCTCTACTCGTCAAAGAAATGCAGCCTTTCATGTCCCTGCCACCCAAAGGCAGCCGGCTGAAAGAAATGCTAATAAATGGATCTCAGAAAATAACTTGGAAATCTGTTCCATGTTTTGTATTGCTGAATCACAAGATAAAGACAGGTCAAATTTTAATGCTTCTAAAAAACCACTTCAGTGGGCTCGTATTTTGCCATTGACTCCTCAGAATGAAGCAGGCGGTAACACTTGGTTTAAACTGCACTCTGAGACAATTGAAACAAAGTAGCAAATTGTAACACAAGTGTCATCCCTTGATCACAAGGTGGTTCACACAACCTACTTTTCAACCTCAGCAAGTCCTCCCCCTGTAGAAGTATTTGTAAACCAATCAGGAAGGCCCAGGGAGCCAGGGCCATTAGGATACCGACTGTTTTTAATTCACGGAGGTTTTGATTATGCTAGATTAACCATTTCAAGAACATTATGACCCTGCATCTATGGTTACCGTCATTAAACCGAGGCCTGATGTTTTAAATCAGGCAACAAAAGAACCTTCTTGTGAAGAAACAATGATATCACATTGGGAACCCTTGTCTTCAAGAAAGTCTCTCTATCCTCTTCAAATTAGCCTCAAAAGACGAAATCATTCAATGGTGTGGGAGTATTTCAGCTGGCAGAAACCAAATAACGCTCTCTATTTAGGCCTCTGACCTTTGAGACGACATCAGAACCTGCTCAACCAAAGAGGAATAGGCTGCCAGTTAGGCGGAAGGGTTGAGGACTTGGCCATCGAGGAGAGCAAGGTCTGTTGCTAATTGGAGGCCTGGGAAAAAGAGAACTGGCATAGAAGCATGTTATTGCAAACTTAGGAAGCTAACTCACATTGATCAGCACAATAGGACTAAATCTAGACCATTATCATGACTCCAACTACTAAATGTGATGACAAGGAAGCTCTTATACAGTGACTCAATGCTGAAAAGAGTCATTTGCAGAAAAAGAAAGAGATGGATGGGCATCACCAAACTAATGGTTGCTTAAGCTATGCCTTCTCGGGCAATCTGCAATCACACGCAAGGCAGAAAGTTCTGCTCAATATTACTATTCAATTTCAATTCAAGAAATTTACCACTAATAAGATATACATATAAACATGTTAGTTACAGTTCGTTAACAATAAGCCGTGTCATATTATCAATTTTCAAAATGGGTTTGTTCTCTTGGCGTTTGCTTCTATAACCATGGCCATTTATGTAATTTTATTTTATAATTAATAGCCCACTATGTTCTTCTCAGCTCTGGAGGCTTTGGAGGACTCCCAGCAGGAGCTGTGAAACAGCATCTGTGAGAACACCTGGGGTCCACGCACGGACTGCTGAGCACAATGTTCTCAATAACATACCTGATTGTGCGCTCAGAAGTGGGCACCATTTTTGCAGTCTCCACATGGAGGAACCCTTGCCTACTAATAGAACTACAATATTTGTGTCTCTCAGACAAATCGTTTCAGAGACTACAAAGTTGTTTTAAGAATTATTTCTTAAAGGTATATTGGAAATTTAAAAAAGTGTTTAAATGTTTGAGTACTTAAAGCAAAATTAGGCACCAGAAATGATGTTATTGACAGATGGCAGATCACTTACATAAATACATACGGTGTCAAAATAAGACATAGAAAGTTGCTCAGCTACTCATTACTGGGTGAGGAACTGGGAATGGTAATCAGTTTACGTGACCTACGTAATGGAGCCCTCCTGAAGAAGAGTGTTTAAGAAAAGTTCACCTCTGAAACTTGAGCAGGTTTAAAGGAATCACTAAATCTGCATGTAGAGAGAGCTGACGTAATATTTAAAGATAGTTCTGTGGTAAATAACATGGGTCATTTTCCAATGACACACCATTGCCAGATGGCTGCTGTTACTAAAAGACAAACAATTGCATTCTTCCCAGACAGATGTTTTCTGTCAGAAATAACACCTTTAGGGCATCCTTGTCTATACAGATCCTAAAACCCTGCACAGAAAATGTAAACATACACATTATTAAAATAATTTATTATTTATTATTACACGGTTATGTAATAAATTCCTACTAAGTCT
>JAODKC010000107.1:26488544-26530887 GCA_026777985.1 Mormyrops attenuatus
GCCCCGGCCCCCCGCCCCCCCCCCCCCCCCCCCCCCCCCCCCCGCCCCCCCCCGCCCCCCCCCCGCGCGCGCGCGGGGGTGTGTGTGTGCGCGCATGCAGGTGAGAGAGAGAGAGAGAGACATATGCCTGGAGGTCGAACTTAGTTATCTGAATAAAATTTGAATTTCAAAAATATTTACATTTTCGACATGTTGAAACTAGAGATACAATATGTGATTCATAAGAAGAACGCCATGATATAAGTAAATTCCAAAAACCTGAAAAGTGCAGTTTGGTAACTGCTTGGATTTTGTCCGTGACTATTAATTGCCAAGATTTCACAATACCGGAACAGTGTTGCTTTAGAAAATCCAATCAAAATAGCATATACTGTGCTACTATACTGGACAGTATATAAAAATAGGTGACTCCCTCCCCAAAACCTAGTTGGATGTAGCCTAAACTGAAGGCAACATGATGTTGTTCAAGTTTTAAGCTATTTCATGCACTTAAGCCTTTGTTAGATGTCTAATGACAAACAGCTGATATTTTAATTTCACGCCACAATTTAGATCATTTTGTTTTTTGGCGCTGCTGCTGACGTTTCTGTCCTGTGGGTAGCTAAATAAATAAATTATGTGTTGTTATATATTATTGCCTACTCATCATTTTCCTCACGTAAGACAAAAGGCTAACGTTGCAGGTTTCACCTTTTACAGTCAATTGCACACAATGGGCTTAGGCTACTGTGCAATGACAGACTAGGCCTGTAGTATAATTGTATAATTAATATTCAAATTTCTTCAAATGATAAATATATTATAAAAACTCAAATGCCTTTTCAAAAGGAGTTTCCCAGCCCTAGAGTGAAAGTGTGCATGAACGTGCCCTGTTCAGAGGTGTCTGAACGGCATCCCTTCCAGGGTGTTCCCCAGCCTTGCGGCCAATGCTGCTTCCTATAGGCTCCTGGGTCCTGAAGCTATACTGTTTGGAAAGTGACTGGCTGAAGTTTTCTACTTAAGATGCATGGATATTAGATTTTACATGCATCTAAAAAATGACAGAAAAGTAAAAACATTACTTTTAGATGGAATACCCAATATCATTTAAATAAACTGATGAATACTAGATATTACTAGAACAAGCCACAGGCCTAGAATTGTCCAACCCTGTACTGTAACATTAAAAGCAAGCTTTTGACTAGTCTATGTGTTTCTCCCTTGTTTAGCAAGGGAAAGGACACAAAAAGGGCACAAATAGGGTGACCACGGCCTTGGTCTAACATTCCAGTCCAAAGCACTTTCTTAAAAAAATGTGAATATATAAATCACAAACACAACAGCTCTCAGATTCTTCATTGCCATTTCACTTACAAAGATCCAGGCTCTGTATGCATCAGGCCCTCCAATAAGAGATGACATAGGATGTATATCATTTATAGTGTTTTGCTCATACCTAAAGTGATTTTCATTTTTCTGCGTTTTTGACCATCTGACTAAGAATTTGGCAATGGATGACATGTTATAAGCATTTAATCCAAATGCTACTCATCCACTGCTACCAGTGTTGAAAAACTGCTGTAGTGCTCTCTCACTCAAGTACCAAATAAGCACAGCCCTGTTTATCTTCCACTCTTTGAAAATTTATCACGGAAGGGTTATTCATGAGCACTGAGTATGAATGACACTAAGCTACACCCACATCTAAGCATTTTATCACTGATGTCTAAGTATATCATTAGTGAGGTTCTATGCAATTTAGTTCCTATCATTTAGAATGTGAAGCCAACTCTCTCTTCCAGCTGCTAATGCCAGGAAGAATATAACAATATTTTATTCACCACCACAAAGGAGGCGAAAAACATACGGTCACAAAACCCAATCTGCCAACCTACCCACTGCTCACTAATACATGTGTTCCGCACCCCACCTTTGATCATTCATTTGCAAATTGGTGAATGACATGCCATGCATAATTTTTGTCCAAGTTCATTATTTTTTAAAATCTTTTAATAAATACTTAGCATGCCTAATGTTATAGTATGAAACCTCATTAATGTGAATATATATTACACACATTCTAATAATACACTTCACCGGTCACGATTACTCAATTAAGCTTGACTACTCAATTAGTAAAAAGCATCAATTAAAATTTTCCTTCTTTATTACTTTGGCAGTATGGGGGAAGGAAGACACTGCATAGCCGATGAGGGTCCAAATAAAGAACGAACTTAAGCAGAACTTAAGTATCACCACAGCACAACTGCAATGCAAATGCATCTTAAAAGGTTTGACAGACTCACCCAATAATGCAAGGTTAATCACAGATACACTAAATGGATAAAAGTACTGGGACACCTGGCCATTACAACCTATAGAAAGTTCTATTCCCATCCCATTCTAAATGCATAGGCATCGACATTGGGTTGGTCCCCCTTTGCAGATATAACAGCTGGCTTTCCACAAGATTTTGGAGTGTTTCTACAGGGATTTTTGTGAGGTCATGCACTAAATGTTGGATGTGAAGGCCTGGTTTTTAATCTCCGTTCTAGTTCTTCCCAAAGGTGTTCGAAGGCATGGAGTTCAGGGCTCTGTGCAGGCCAGTCAAGTTCTTCCACACCAAACACTCCCAAACATGTCTTTAGGAGCCTTGCTCTGTGCACTGAGGAATTGTCATGCTGGAACAGAGAAGGGCCTTCCTCAAACTATTCTCACAAAGTCTGAAGCATAGAATTGTCCTAATTGTCTTGGTATACTAAAGAATTAAGAGTTCCCTTCACTGGAACTTAGGGGCCTAGCCCAACTTCTGAAAAACAGCCGCATACCATTATCTCTCCTCCACCAAACTTTACATTTCGCACATTGCAGTCAGGCAGGTAACATTCTCCTGGCACCTGCCAAACCCAGACTGGACCATCAGACTGCCAGACAGAAAAGCATGAGTCGTCACTCCACAAAACATGTTTTTACTATTCCAGAGTCAAGTGCCGGGATGCTTTACACCACTTCATCCGACGCTTGGCGTTGAGGTTGGTAATGTGAAGCTTGCACGCAGCTACTCGGCTATGGAAGCCCATTCCATGAAGCTCCTGGGTTAATGTGCTGGGGTCAATGCCAGAGGAAGTTTGGAACTCTGCAGTTATTGAGTCAACAGAGCACTGGCGACTTTTACGCACTAAGTGCATCAGCACTCGGCAACCCCAGTCTATTACTTTATGTGGTCTGCCAGTCCGTGGCCGAGTTTCTGTTATTCCTAAACACTTTCAATTAGGGATGGGCCGACCCACATTTTTTCAGTTCCGATCCGATTCCGATACACAACTGCCGATACCGATACAGATTCCGATACAAGAGCTCTTTTTACTTTGTTATACTTTATATATACTTTATATATATTAAGCTAGTAAATACAGATGGGAAAAATGTATGACAAAAAATATTTTGTTAGGCTACTACAAACATACATAACATACTGTTCCACCTCGTTTGTAGATCTTGTTTTAAGCATTTTTGAGGCATTTGCAGTTCAATATGAATGTCTTCAAGTATACACAAGTGGCGAATACTTAAAATGCAACACAATTTTTCTCCCATTGGCGTCAGCTGTTACACTTTGTTGCGATGGCAGCCCCTCTTGTATCACAAGCTGCAGCGAGTTCGCAAAACAGTCCAAATTAGCGACTCCCAAATCATCCATTGTTTTTTTTGTCTCACACAGTTGCATGCCCTTTGTTAAGTGGGACTGTCCATTAAATGCTATTCCCAACTCCCAAAAATTTTTACAAAGATTTAAAATCGCTGTGCTACTGGTTTCTGTTAAAAGCATAAAATACTCCCAGATCATCATGTCTTATCTTACGCTACTCATACTGCGAAGGGTATGCGCATGACGTCACAGCAGGCGATAGTCACTGCACTCACACCCACTGAGTAGCAAAAAAGACTGAGGGGCAGCGTTAGTGTTCGACTTGAATGCTGCAAAAAAACATGTAAAATGGGAAAGAGCTGTCGTGCGACTGATTGTGCAAAAATAGGAGCTATCTTTTTAGAGATTGCCAAAAACTAAATAAGTAAGTATAGGACGTGGATCAGTCACGTATGGCCGATACCCGATCCGTCAAATATGTCTGGATCGGCGCCGATACCGATCCGAATATTGGATCGGTGCATCTCTACTTTCAATAATACCACTTACTGCTGAAGCGTGGAATATCTAGCAGGGAAGAAATTTCATGAACTAACTTATTGCAAACATGGCATCCTATGACAAAACCACACTTGAATTCACTGAGCTCTACAGAATGACCCAGCCTTTCAGAGTAGCTTAGCCTGTCTTTGTCATCATTTTGACTAAAATCATTTTGCTTAATTTACTCTCTACCATTCCCGTTTGTCAAAAAAAGAAAAGTTTAGCCCCATGGCTTAGCCAAATCATCTTACATCAGATGGTACATATTAACCATATTAGTTATTTTTTGTGCACACATTGTGTGTTTTGTGCAGGGTTGAACCATTTTGGCAATAGAAATAAAAGGTAAAAAATTGCAACACTGAGTTTTTGAGATATTTCAAAGTTGAAAATTAACTATGTACCCAAATAGAACTAATCAACCAAAACAGTCTGTGAAATAAGTCAGTTATTTGTGCCAGCAGACTCAAAGCAGTGCCGACAATCACTTGCTTTTGCTCAATATCGTGCATACAAAATAGAAAATATTTCCATGCAACAGAAGACAATTGTGTTTTCATGACCAGTTCTTGTTCGCTTTTCTCATCTTCACTCATTTTTGTTTAATTTCTCATGAATGCTCCACATAGTCTGTAAGTGAATCAAACAGCAAGGAGGTGAATGATAATGACTCTCTCACAGAGCGCATGCAGAGCGCTGATTTTTGAGAGCGCTTTTGACTGATTTTTTTTTTTTTTTAAAAAAACATATTCTAAATAATGCTGAAAAGGAACCATCATTAGAATTGCAAAGCTTTCCAAATTTTGCTTCCGATGACTGATCAAAAATGTTTTAGAACAACTTATTGATGACTTAAACGCAGCAAACTGAGTCCTAGTGATATGACAATTGGATGTGAATGAAATGTCATGTTGATATTATCATTTGATATTGTGCAAGCCTAGTATAGGGGGACGGCGCATAGGCACAGTGGGTAGTACGGTTGCCACACACCACCGCTTTGTGTGTGTGCAGGTTGCATGCTAACTCTGAGCGTGCAAGGGTTTTTGGTGGATTCTCTGTTTTCCTTCCACTGTTCAGAAACACACAACTTAAAAGAACCGGAGTGATTAAACTGACTGTATGTGTGACTGAGTGTGCGCCTTGCAATATTTTGTTGGTTCCTGCCTCGTGCTAACTGCAAATATATATTTAATATAAATTATTACTCTATGAATTGTCTGACTAAATCAGTAGATTGCTCAATTATTGTATCGACTTTGACAGCCCTACAATATACATCTCCAAAATGGTTGGTGGTGCAACCATCCAAACAAATGAGCAGAGTAAGAAAAATATTAAAATTGGTATTTAAGTAATAATTCTTCTTTTTTTAGTTTGGAAACACTTTACATTTGAAACCTTTAAACTCATAAAAAGTTGCAAAACATTGGTTTTAAAACCATTAAGAAAATTGATAAACATCTGCCTGCAAATTTGCATTAGCTCAAATGTCAGGCAGCACAAAAGGGGCTTATTATTTAAAAGTCATTTTTGAAAGCAGTGGATGGGATGTTGCATCATACAATATTGGCACAAACAGAAGACATTCAGTATTTTACAATGGTCAAGTCAGAGCTCTGACATAATCCCACTGAAATGCTGTAGCATGAACTGAAACAAGGCCATAACAAGACCCTAAAGTATAGGCTATATGACAGTTCTGTATAGACAAAATGGGCCAAAATGCCTCCTAAGTTAATATCAATAAAATATCAATAATTGATAAATATAAGGGTGTGTGGTGGTAGGCGATAGGATGATAATATGATCGGTTGCAAGTGTAACCACGATAAGCGTTACAGTGTTATCGCAATAGTCGCGATACAGCACATTTACTTTTATTTTGCAGAAGCTTTTGTCCAAAGCAACACACAAGTGAAGCAAATAGCACATTCAGAGCTGCAGACTAACTTTTTCCATCAGTAGCACTGGTCCTCCTTACTGAAAATTTTAGGGGCACCAGAACAAAATTTAGGCGAAACACTTTTTTTCTTCTTTACTGTATTACTGATAAATGCTTTGGTATTAAATATACAACTTATAGAAATAACAATGTGATACTTTATTTTAAAGGATAGAGAAGTAGTGTTTAAGAGATCATTATGTTAGATGGTGCTTTTTAAAACATAAACACCAAATCATGACATCATAAAACATAACCGTCATTTAGCTACATATGTGGATTTCTCAAGGCAATAAAATCATGACGGTTAAGAAAACATATCACTATCGAGCAAAATCTACATTGACAATCTAATAAAAATGTGTTGGTTAAGCCATAAAGAAACGCTTGTTATACGATCAATGCGATAAAATTCTGCATTCTTTCTCCTCATAATGATACCCTAGGATTTATAAGTCTTTACGCCTTGGCTACTAGCACAGACAAACAGTTTTACAAATCTTCACCGAGTCACCAAAAAAAGACGTGAAAGAGGTGAAAACCAGACTAAATTTATTTCAGGGTGAACCATAAATTCTGCGTTAATGACATGTTGACTTCAGCTTTATCAATATCCCAGCTGTAGCTGTACTTCTTTTGAAGGTCAACTAAAGTAAATCCATTACTCAGTTTACCCTGCTGCACACACTGCTGAATCACACTGCCACGTGTTAAAGAAATGAATCAATGCTAAACCATCGGGACAGTAAGAAAACTGTGATGAGGCCTGATTTAAATCCTATACAAATATTAGATCCTTAAGAAATAATAATAATCTCACCTGGCTTGGATCATCATAGAACACTCCAATGCTAGAGAGCTTAGGCCCAATACTACAACTTTCGGTGAAGATTGTTCCGCACTCCTTGTAAGGTCCCTGTTTGAATTTGTAGGCAAAGGTTATATTCTTGATTGGAGGAGAACCTGTTTTGATGTTAATATCGGAAAGCAGTCCGGAGTATAGCACATACCCCACTACTGTGACCAAAAGACAGAGAATTAGAAAGATAATGAGTACCAAAATGACAAGCTCAGACATGGTCGTTAGCTGGACGTGGTTAGCTAGTTCGTTACCGTGCTCCTCTCGGCAGAATTTATGCTTTGATTAAAAGTCTTTTGCGAAATGCCAATCAAGCTAACGGCTACGTAAATCGAATAAACTTTATCTACAAATACAGATTTGTTTTGTCAACTGTTTCTAGAGACAGATATATGTATATTTATCAGTACAGGTTCTCAAAATTCATCATCCGTTCACGGAGACGATACTTTCTATCAGCAGGATGTTAAGGTATTTAGATGCTTGCTAGCTTCTCACAGTAGGCTAAGGCTATTCCATTTCCCTAAACACAGACCATGTTGCTTTACAGCTTCCTGTCGGTTCTATATACATTGCCTGTTCTATAAGGGGTGCGTCGTCTAAAAGCAAATATGACGACATTGATAAAAAGTCAGAATTTTCATAGTAACAATAGAAGAACCTCGAGTACTACATTTTTTTAAAACAAATGTGAAATTATGTCTCAACAAATGATATATCATAGCAAATCATTCGCCCTTTTGTTGAAACATATCCCTTCTGTTGGTGCTGCCCATTCGCACAGGTTTGCAGTGGTCCGGATATCTAAGGAACCGAGATTTATTACGATGAAAAGTTCGGACGTTAATTTGAAAGGAGGACTTTGCAGAATAAATCTGCGTACTTATTTTAGGAAGTTTGTAGTTAGCAAATTGACAGGGGGCTTAAACTAAAGACTTGCCCTTTGAAAATGCAAGGCTTCTGGAAACGATGTCTCACAATCAGTTACATAACATCAAAATATACTAAACTCCTTGCCGATTTTAAATTACCAAAATAGTTTATTAAAGTCAAGAAAAGAAAATATTTAAATAAAGATGAAGACATAAAATAACCTTGATTGCATTCAATGTTCTAAATGTAAAAAGTGAAACTCTAAATTGCAAAATCTAAAGACGATCAGCCTCTTATTTCAGGCTTTTAAAAATAGGCCAGTATTATTCACAGGAAAACCGAAAAGCTATTTTATGATTTCATCTTCTGTGCCAACCATTAAAACAGAGGTGCACACCGGCTAACAGGCGGCAGATTGGTTAAAAAAATTGAGTCGCTACATAAAACTTTTTTTTTATCTTTCAGAAAGTTGCTTGCTCATGACATTGCTGTGTTATGTAATATATTTACTATACACAGGGATGTGTAAATTACAGACACATTATACAATGCTCTGGGTAAGGACAACCAATTATGTGACACTACAACTACAAATATATAGAGTCAAAAGTATTCTCCTCACTTCATTTTCATAAAGGCTACCAGGGCAAGACAACCATAAAACAAAAGTAAATATTTGTGTGCCATAGTTTGTTACAGATGAAACATTTTATATTGCCACAAAAAAATACATTCTGGGTGTCGGGCTCATCGTAGACACAGACCGGGGAAGTATAAACAATAGTCTAGGGATTTAATTTAATGGGGTTTAATTAGGGAAACACGCCACGTACTCTACACAAAACGACGTCAATGACCGGACTGGGGAAAACATACCTAACGCAGACTAAAATACATTAAATTAATAACAGCAACAAGAGACAGCTGGTAAACACGGGGAATCCACACGGGGTAGATGAGGGGGCGTGGCACACGGGAGGATCGGACGAGTGGGGCATGACACCTGGAAAGTAACATATACCAGAAACGTCAGTCATATATTATGATGCCAAGAAAACCTTTTTTTATAATGGGAGATCTATGTTTGCTATTTTATCTACTTTACTTTCTGCAGTAGCATTATATTATATTAGATTATGTTATGTTGCATGCCGAACTTTCCCTTTTTAAGCAATCTGTAAGGCTTGTTATTTTACTGGAGTAATTTTCCTTCTTCATGGTACCATACAAGGCCGACCTTTAAACAGCTTTGCTTGAAACAGCAAACCTGAAGTTAATAGTCCATATGTTTAATCCTGTAGTGCCTTCAGCACATTATGTGGCCCAGTACCGATTCCAGTTCCGATCAATCTGCCTGGTAAAATACATTTCCTGTGCTTGTCAGCATTACTATCCAGTTTTTCGCACACATGTATTAACAGAGAAATGCAACAAGAAAAAAATATCTATCTATGATCTATTTGATAAAAATACAACAGTGATATTTCACTCATATCCATGGGGAATTTGTCTTTTCACCTATCTCATCTTACTCTCCACAGACAGTTGAAAGCAAACTTGGGAGACCCACAAGTATGCAGCACCCCTGGAGCTGGTTTCCAGTACATTCCATCGAACCATCTGTCCATCCATCTTCCAACCTCACATCTGATCTAAGATCACAGGTAAAAGATCAAGCACAAGATATAAATGTTATATGCATTAGCACCACATAAATTGTCTTTAACTTTATTCTCAGACGGAATTTTTATATATAAAGTTAATTATGTACTGGGCCATACTTGTATTTGAACAACACTATTTCAGCTGCAACATTTGGTATAAATCAACTGTCAGGTGTTCATTAAATAGCTCCAAGTGAAGGTAAAAGAATTAGCCAGAAGTGTAAATAACGATATACTCATCAATGTAAACAGTCGACTCTTTTTTATTGCAAGAACCTGCCCACAGGTCCCTATGTCCCTATGTCAGCTACCTCAACAGAAATATGAAGCAGGGACCAAGAAACAGTTTTACGGACAAAGATTATTGGCTTTTGAGGATAGAGTGCACACTTTCAGTGTGAAGCCATCTGAACACATTTCAACAGTAAAATTGTAGTCTTTTGCTAGGATAAAAAAATCAAGAAGTGGACTAGAGAAGGCAAGACACGATGAACCAACTTTTTGCATAAATATATGACTTGTTATGCACTTCGGTCTTTCTATAGTGCATTTTAAATTAAATATATGACCAAGAAAAATAATATAAATCCCCCTGAAAAAGGTCATATGAGAAATACTTAAAATCAATTTGAAACATGTCAGTAGGCAACAGAAAAACACGGTTCTCTGTTCAAAACTGATAAAACACTAAAAGGGGAGTATACCCAGCGATAAAAAGGCCTGCGTATCTTTATGCTGCTAATGTAGGAGAGTGCAGTGTCTCACAGGCAACTTAAACTTTCCACAACGCTAGTTTGGAGTGTTCATTAATGTCATAATTAAAAATCAGGTATTTGATCACAATATTGTATTACAACGGCTGTATCAAAATTAGATAATACCCAACTAAACCGTTAAAACAATACGCACCATATATAAAAAGAAAAAGTATTTAAAACCCAGAAAATATGTATAATGATTGCTTTTTAAAGACGTCAACATAGTACTAAATTACTTGCTACAACAAACAATATGAAGTAACTAACTTTCCACAACGCTAGTTTGGAGTGTTCATTGGATGTCATAATTAAAAATTAGGCATTTGATCACAATATTGGATTACAACGGCTGTATCAAAATTAGATAATACACAACTAAACCGTTAAAACAACACGCATCATATATAAAAAGATAAAGTATATAAAACCCAGAAATTACGTATAATGTTTGCTTTTTAAAGACGTCAATATAGTACTAAATTACTTGCTACAACATACAATATAAAGTAAATTACACAACAATACACAAGGAGCGGAAAGTATCCGAACATTTTTTTTAGTTCAAAACAAACAGTGTAACTCCACCTTCAGCGCCGCCCCTTTCCTTGCACGGGGTTATAAACTGTGGGCACTCATTAAGGACAGGAGGTAGAGGTTTCATTTTTGCGTCGAGATGGCGGGCAGGGTTAAGAAATTCTACGATTTAACAGCTAAACTGCTGACGGGGGAGGTGTTGAACTTTTCCGAGCTGAGGGGCAAAGTGGTTCTCATCGAGAACGTGGCTTCTCTCTGAGGCACGACGGTCAGGGACTACACTCAGATGAACGAGCTGCACGCGCGGTACGCCGACAAGGGGCTCGTGCTTCTGGGCGCGCCCTGCAATCAGTTCGGCCATCAGGTAAAGCGCCTCTTTACGGTGTTCTGTCGATTTACCGTAGAGCTAATCTATAGCCCTAACCCTAACCCCAAAAAAAACCCTAAAACCCTGATCCCAGGACGGTGGAACTGCACATGCGCAGAAAGGCTCGATAGCACGTCTTGATAGGTAGCTCAACTCGTCAGAACAACGGCCGTCTGCTGTCTGTTAAACAGTACATGTGTATGGTGATGAAGTTGATGGTCTCTGCGTAAATAGCAATGAAACCTCCGTCAGGAGGCTTAAAAGGTTGTGACGGGTTTAAGCGGAAGTCATGTCGTCGCCCACCATAACTTTTTTTGTTTTGTTTTTTTGCATCTTTATTGGAGTACAATGACACATCTTAAACATGATTCAAGGTTCGGCTCGCCTATAGCCAAGGATTGACATAACCGGTACGCAAGTACGCATTCACCTTTAAAAGCGATAAGTGCGGCAATCGATTGTCGTAACAGCGCGCAAATACGTACGTATCTTACGTGCATTTGCTCCCGATATGACAAGAAATATTCGTGCATTTTAACCTTTTATATGGTAATATGTACTTCGTTTGTGGTATAGAGGTTAAAATGGACGGTAATTTCTTGTCATATCGGCACAAATGCACATAAAATACGTATTTGCGGTGTTACATTAATCGATTGCCGCACTTATCGCTTTTAAAAGTGACTGCGTACTTGCGTACCAGTTATGTCAATCCCTGACTAAAGCTTGGTTACAATCGTAAATATTTTCCCTGTATTCCAGCTTTACTTTACGTGTGTAGTCCATCATCGAATTATGTGGAAATTTCCTGGGAGTTACGGGTCACAGTATAATATTACTAATTTTGTGTGAAGAACGCCAAGAGTAACACTAAAAACAAGTAATTCGTTCACTTAATACGGATACACCTGTAACTCGCCCTATTTGAAGATCAATACGTTTTTCTAACCCAGTCTAAACCCATAACTGAGCTTCAGCATAATGAGGTCAAAGGTTTCCGAAAATAACACGAAATGCAGCAACATGACTGGTGAAACCTGAATGCTGTATTTCTGTACTAAATATCATAATTTTAGGTTCATGAATTGTCTTTACTTTTCCAGTTTGGGCCTTATTTTTTGTAAAAGATTTAATTTAACCGACAGAAGTTCCGTTCCTATTGCTGGAAACAGCCTAATGACAAACTTTGAGCTAAAATTGTCTGCTAATTTCTATATGTACACCTGAAACGCAGAAAGCAGGGTAAGGTTTAACTTTTTTCTATGCATTTATATTAATCAGTAAATACTTTGATATATTTAACAGGCTAAACATGTTCCTTTATATATTTACCCTTTTTAATAGGAGAATGGTAAGAATGAAGAAATCCTGAAATGCCTGAAGTATGTTCGTCCAGGAAATGGCTTTGAGCCCAAATTCCAGCTTCTGGAGAAGATTGAAGTAAATGGCGAGAACGCACACCCCTTGTTCGTCTTCCTCAAGGAGAAACTGCCCACCCCCAGTGATGATGTAGTGTCCTTGATGACTGACCCAAAGTGTATCATCTGGAGCCCAGTATGTAGAAATGATGTGTCCTGGAATTTTGAGAAGTTTCTTGTTGGTTCTGATGGGGAGCCATTCAAACGCTACAGCAGAAATTTCTTGACGATCAACATTGAACATGACATCCAGAAACTTCTTGGCCTTGAGAAGTAAGCTATCGCAGTACAGGCAATATGGCCATATTGGAAAAGATTTTCTTCATGGGCCATCATTCCCTCCTATTTGCCTGTTGCCAGTTCAGCCTGCTTGCTAACGTCCACTGTCTTTAAATCACCCTCTTTTGTGCAAGATGCTGCTGCAGTTTAGCACTTTTACTATATGAAGCCATCCTTTAAAACCTTAGTGAAAAAGATGTCTGAGAAAACTGTAAAAGTCTTTACTTGACTGTAGCATCTGGCCCACATGAAGGATGTCTGAATTTTTATAATCAGTGGACCAATAAAAAAAAAGAAACTTAGATTTCTGCTTTTTTTTTTTTTTTTTTGTAATTTCCTATCCGTCTTCTTTGCCTGTAGTATACATCGGTGTTTCTAAATTGCCCAGAGTGCATGAAACCTGCCTGTCTCATGCACTGTACTTACTGGGATAGGCTTCCTGTGTCAAATATTGGCTGGGAGAAAGAAGTCAATCCTAAATGTATAAATGGTATTGCAATACACAGAATCAATGTGCAGGTCCCTATATATACATTACTTTTAGTTAATGCTTATTTGGTTTTAAATACCCTTGTTTTTCACTGAAGAACATGTCTTTATTCCACATTGCAAAAACGTCACTTATACCTCATCAACTTAGATAACTGAAAGCACTTTGTTTCCAGTACATTTAATCCATCTTTGTGCAATTAAACAAAAATGACTGATATTAGGCTGTATGTCCATCATAATTTGGTGCTTTAATACATGTTAACTCGTACTACTTCACAAGGTTTTATGCCAATATGAGTTACAGGGTGAATGTAATTTTTCAATCAATTAATTTAACCCTGGCAACCCAGCAGGACATAAGAGTTGATGGGTTACTGGATAAAATTGTCATATTACCATTTTATTGTATGCAAATATAGTACACATATAGTACATACGTTACTGAAATATATATTATATATAACATTGGTTTGCTTCTAACGTGCAGGGCTTTGAACAATATTAGATAGAAATCAATAGGTACAAGCACACTAAACTGAACATTTAGTTGTGGAGTTCAATAATATTTTCAAACTCAAGACTTTGGACATAAACATTTGGAGATTATTCATTTTCCTTTGGCGACTCACTATTCAGGATAAAATGCCGCTGTAGGTTACAAATCCAGTGCTTTAAAGAAGTACAACCAAATACTTCCTGACCTTCCTTGGATTAACACAATGAAGTGAAATGTTCTTCAGACTCTCAGGTTACATCCCCCCACTCTCACCATCAAACCGCAGCAATTTTAAGCTTCATAAACCTCATGCCACTTTAAGAAATGGCAATCTTCATCAGTGCAAATCTAGGCATTGTATATGGGTGGGGGTGGGGTTAATGCAGAAACCTGAACACAAGACGGGCTTAGCACAGATGGCCCATAACACAACAACCCCATTGTAAATCAAAAAGACTATTACAGCAACATCAAAATGGATTCAAGTAATATGTATTGTCATTGGGTTACTCCAATAATGTTTGGACAATTCAAATGACTCTATCATTCTTGCTTTAAGGCTGCTGGTGCAGCAGCACATTTTGCCAAAGTGGGCAAGACTGAATCTTCCAGTCTAAGTTGTGGAATTTTTAAAAAGGAGGGACAAGCAAGAATTAAACTACAATGTTCTGCTTCTAGGAGAGTGCAATCTATTACGCCAACGAGGGGAAAGACATGATTGGATGATAATGTTACTAATTTACATCAGGAGTTTCAAAACGCAGGGAAGAATGACGACTGCAAAAAGAAGCACCAGTTGTCCTATCAGATGGTAGAAGTCCACATACACCATGAGCATCTTTTTGTCCATTAAGTGCACATTGATATAGAAGGTTCCAAATAAATATCCTACAATAAGCATATTCACAGATACCGTATAAAGAAATGGACAGGTTGATGCAGCTGACAAACCTACTCACACCACAGACAGAATGTTCTCTTAAGATCTTGGTTAAAACGTGTATACATTTGCCCATAAAATAACTCACGATCTGCAGGTGCAGTTTTACTGCCAAGCTAAGAATGAGGTAAGCTATTGAGAGAAGTGTTAAGAAGCTGGAGGCTTTGGGTGGAACTTTATAGTTGAATCCAAGGGTTAAGTTCGGTTGATTGTGATCATAAATGTTGGACACACACTCACATACACACATCTCCACATTAAATAGTGGGTTTGTTATGGGGAGTAGTTTTTTCCTTTGACTTGATCGGTGTATTCATTTGTGTTGGCTTTTATCAAGATGTGTTCGCACCCAGTTCACTCAGTTTGTGTCCATATTGTCATCTCCTGCCTCGGTGTCCTGTGCGGTTAGGCATGTTGAGATTGTGGGGCTGTCCCCATCTCTGCGTTGGTAAAACAGGACATAAGCAGCTTTTGTCTGTAATGGGAATGACAAAGAGGAAGAAGCAGACACATTTTCATGTATACCAGCACCAAGAGCCAAATTCAGTTAAGGTCTGAGAGGACTCTGTGTCCCACATTAATAACTGACTGTGAGAAGTAACCCTAACCATACACTGAAACTAGATCACTTTGGCAGTAACTTAAAAAATGGTATCAAATTATCCAGTAAACCAGAAAATCTCACTCACCACAATTTGATCTTCTGTAGCAGAAGAAACACTGCTGTCATCAAAATAATACCACTTCTCATCCACGTTGTTCTTGGCAAAGGCAGTATCTGTAGCAAAAACCTAAATTACCCACCATGCAACAATTATATTGCCTCATTAATAACATAAATCAGTAATGTGTTCAATTACTTGGTGTCAGCAGAAATCCTGTGAAATGTAAGACTCTTTAAGACCCTTTCAGTACCACTTTAAAGAGAATTTAAGACCAAACTAAGCAGAAATGTGTTTTACCAAAATCAGTATCCATGCAAATACACTACAGTAACTACACCCACTTTTCATTCAAATTTGTATTATAAAAGCCCAACAATTGATGTGTGAATAATAATTCAAACTTTACAAAGCGATGTTAAAGGCATTACTGTCCCATTCTCCAATATTACGAGCATATAAAGTGGCAGATTTAACGGATTCTTAAATATTTGATTTTACACTTTCCCATGGGTTTCTGATTCGAAGACAATGCCATAGACTATGGAGTTATATTTGTGTCACTATTTGGGGGGAGCAGGTTTATATTTTGAATGGAGGAAATTTACATTTTGAGCAAATAAAAATCTATTTTGTGCTCAAAAATAATAATAGAACTAGAAATGTACAGGTATCTTCTCGCTGAGTGGTTGAAGAACTGTTTGAGATCTGTGAGCCTAAAACATAACTAGCTCCTGACAAGTTTGGCATGTAGCGCGAGTTACTGTGGCAAAGTACTCTACTGAAAAGTAAACCAGAGGTATCAAAAAGCCAGTGTTACCACTATTCTCCTTAAAGGAGTCTGGCTAAACAAGACTTCATGATACAGGCCCCTGCCCGGGGCAGGATAGGCTCACAGGCTAAATTACTAAGGCAACATGTACAGTACAGTCTATCTTTCTGAGTACTGAAAAAAAACACCAGGTATTCCAGCTAAGCTGGCTCAACTAGCTTCAGTTTATCCCTTAAGTGAGTCAGTCACATTGAAACTTTAAAAGACATTTTTTTAAAATGTTTATGACCTCAAAATGTAAGACCAAGTAAACTTAAGACTTTGAAAGTGGTTCAGCTTGAACTGAAGACTTTTTAAAACACTGCGAATTAAAACGGAGGATCTGAAGTGTTATGAATTTTAAAAAAAATCTTTAACCATCCCTGTTTATAACTAGAATTACAAAAGAAACCTAAGGTATGCTATAGCAAAAACAATACTGTTTGCATTACTTGCATGACTAAACAAGAAAATGGCATGGCTTTCGCCCAACTTTACAATCCTTTTTCTTTCCCCCAATATATTTTCACATAAGAGGTTTGAGCGCACTGCTTATTACATAGGGCTTCTTGTAAACCATTCCACCTGCAAATTTAACTGTCAGTCTGTACTGTTAATTTGAAGAGCAACTTTTATTAACTATTTTTAATTAATCATTCTGAGTAGTAGACCTATACTCATTACTACAGTAACATTTTGGTTTCCCAATAAATTACAGCACCACTGGAGAGAGGGAGTAGTTGATAAGACCAAGACTATATGTCGATATGTTATACTGAACTCGGATAAGTTGCTGGAAACTATGGCGTTTAATTAGTGCCAAAAGTCGCGCGCATAAAAACCACACGCGCGTATGCGCTCGCGAGCAGAAAACCCATCCTCTCTACGCGATCGCGTTCGCTGGACCCTATCTACGCGCTCGCGTCTGCACAGCACTCGAACATTCAAAAATTAATCAAAATTCGTACGTAAAGCAATATGGGAAACAAAGTGGTGTGCAACAGTCTCCATGAGCCCAAAATGCTAAACCACCATGTCATTACAGCTTAAAGAACATATAATATTAGCTATTAACACGATTTTGCACAAATCACGAAACCCATCCACTCTACGCGCTCGCTCCACCTTACTTCCGTTAAAAGTTATTAAAGCCATAAAACTGAATATCGAGTATGAGGCTAACTTTGGTCAGTGACCACGGTTATCTTCATCTTCTAATAAAGCAAATAGCCAATCGTACTCAATATTCAAAATACCAATCAAAGGAGCGGAGACATTAGCTACTGTCCCCGCCTCCAAAGTGTCAAAATTCATCCTGTCGAGTGAGCGAGTGCTGTGCGGACGCGAGCGCGTAGATAGGGGTCCAGCGAATGCATGCGCGTATAGGGGATGGGTTTTCAGCTCGCGAGCGCACACGCGAGTGTGGTTTTTATGCGCGCGACTTTTGGCACTAATTAAACGCCATAGAAACTTTGGAAACATCCAGTATGCCAACTGAATTGAAGCATCATCTCAGCATGTATACGACCAGAACAAGGCAGAAGTTAGTCTCCCCATGGCATAGAAGGCGCTTTTGCCAGGAAAGACCGGGCTAAAAAAAAAATTATTAATTAAGGCTATAGGGGTGTTTATCACTCCAAATATGCAACCGAACTTGGTGGTAGAGAACAGGGGAGTTATACAGGATTTAGTTCATTGTGAAACTGCTTTGAACCCTGAACCCAAATTCAGTTTTGTACCTCACCATGAAGCGTGTACCACTACACCTGCGGTACATTCATATATACTATGTGAGCCACTGAAAACAAACATGGAGTTACGATAAGCACAATTTTTGCTCTTTCTAATATCCAAGAAAGCGTTACTCACAGTGTCCTCCGCCTAAGCCACCGTAGTGATTAGACACGGCAAAGAGGTCGTACACATGACGTCCAGCCTTTGGGTTGCACACAAACTCTGACATGTTCAAATTTCTGGAGAGTAAAGATAAAGAATATCAGTCAACAACAACATGTACTTGCTCAACAACCGATACTGCTTTATATATATATATATATATATATATATTAGTAAATACTTTTGAAGCATTATTAAAAGTAAAACAACAATATTTTTAATTAAGTCCCAATTTTTGTAAGTATATCAAATACAAAGACCATTCAAATAAATTTGGCATTTTAGTTAATGCAGATCTGACAACAGCTGTAGCGTTATTTAAAATAGGTAGATTTTAAATAAGAATCTCTCTCTCTGCAACATTAACAGAAAACATCTGCTATGAGGATCCTGTACTTGTGTGTGAATACATTTGATCAATATTCTTAAACTTCAATATGTAAAAAGGTCACCTACCCCAAACTTTCTAATCCAGTGTCTCAAAGATAACGAATGCCAAGAGATTGACCCTTCATGGGAAATATAATACAACTGCACCAATGCTACTGCCAAACAGCCACGCAATTGCCAACTAATGGGTGTAAATGCCAAAAAACAACAATATTTGTACGTGGGGCTTGTGACAAGATTATAAAGATCATTGTTACAGATTACACAGATAACGTATGAAACAGAACTCAAAATCATTAGGTTTTAGCAGTTTTCCCTTTTAAATATATTCAGTTCCGCAATTCTCTCATCTCTCATCAACAATTTCAGTTTTCCTACAAAGTCCTATAGGGTTCTGATTAATGAACTACAACATTGCTGAATAGGTATGAAGTGACTGGGCATTTGAACAGAATCTTTACAAACGGAATGGTCCATATAGCAAGAATTTTATATCATGGGGGAAAGTCTGAAGTTCTTCTCACGAACCTTTACTACATCCTTAGAGCTAAAGTCTCCTTTGAAGTACCTGATGGGGAAGTCCACTACTGTATCCAGCTTGTCCCTCCAGCAGCGGCTGTAAGAGAAACGCTTGAGGTGCACCACCAGGATGCGGGGGAGGGACCACAGGTCAAACTTCTTTGTTGCCCGCTGGTGCTTTTTGCAGGTGGGGCAGTACCTTGGCACAAAGTTACAAGGTAGAAGTGAGAAAATTTCAATTAGCTTACAGCCTGTGTGGTCACATCATAAAAACAAACCCAGTAAAGCACAGAACTACCAAGTAAGAACTTTATACAATGTCGATTGCTTTTTTTTTTTTTTGAAAGCTAGCACTATATCCAGACAATTTACTTTCAGGACCAGGAGTCAGAAAATATTACAATGATATTTAAAGAATATCCGTGTGACCCCAAGCAGGATGACCGTTAGGCAAAGTGATGGATCGATATTTAAAGAAGCAGATTCAGTACTGAGCATGTTACCTGCAGAATACTCACCAGGGATCATGCTCTCCCAGGGTCTCCATGGTGGTGAAGAGCTCAATGCACTCCTTCAGAGCCACGGTGACCTTCTTCTTCTGCAAATGCAGCATGCTCTCATGCTTCTCGTAGGCCTAGTTTGTGGTGTGAAAACAACCCCCCCATATCATGTTCAGGGCCAGCCTCAAGTGCAGGGACCTATACCCAGTTCCTTTAAGTTAATGGCTATTTATTAGGAACATGTACATTGAGAAGATGCCACTCTGACCTCTGCCTCCTGGTCATCATAGTACAGCTTCTTCATTTCTGAATCCCAGTCCATCGCCACTGTGGAAAGTTCTGTAAACACAGATGGACAATCAACAAGAGCTGATGAGCAGCTAAGGGGTCAAGTTAGTCTGCAAGTAACACATTTTAGACAACATGATAAATATGAGGGATGAGGATTATAGCACAGCACTCACAAAACATAGTTTACTTTATTCTCCTCTATAAGAATATTTCTGTGCCACATATTTGATTCTGTGCTTCTGACTTGATAAGAACAAGGTTTGTCTTAAATTAGTTCCAAGCTGAATTCCAACCCACATCATGCTGTAAAATGTGAATAAAGGGCAGACACTTGCTATTGAGTTTGAGGAGGTTTCCATCTCCAGGCAGCAGTTCAATATTGGCTGTCCCGTAAGAGTTGACCACACTGAATGAGAAGAGCTTGGCCTGGGAGCTTCCAAATTCTGACTTGGATGCGCAAGCAGCGAGGAGTTTTTTCACCTCCCCACCTCCCTCCTCATCCTCATCTTCATCTTCCTCGTCACCCACAGATCCTTCCGATGCACTATACTCTGGCTCTGGGCTGACCTGATGATCCATCGCTTCATCCTCTAATATACAGAATAAACACACCTTTCTTAATTACAGCATTTCCTGATTTGTCAGCTTTCATAATCTAAGTAAAGGGGGCGGGTCCAGTTGGAAGGCAAGGTTACATGTTACCATCCAATGACAGTCACAAAAAAGGGATTTCTTCTTCTAGAAACTAAATTCCAAACCACAACAATGTAATAATTTCGCTCCATATCTAGCTTCTAACAACTCAAAACCTAAGGCATTTACAAAACTAAACAGCTGAATTTGACCTTTGTTCTTACCTTCACAAACTTTACTGGAGCCAGTGCAGATCCCAGACTGGTGTTTGCTGTTTGACTCTGACTCTGATCCACATGGCATCACTTCTGCCAAAGGGTCGACACACTGACTGTCTGTATTGCAACCATGCAGCATATGGTCCTCAGCATCATGGCAGCTGCCATACACTGCTGCTGAGGAACATTCCTTCCCTTCAGTGACAGATTCCTGGGGCCACTTCACGTAACGCCTACAATAAAGGTGGGTGGGTATTGCAGTCATAATGTTATGTCAGGATGCTCACAACAGTGAATCTGTGCAATTTTCTGGCATTTCTCCTCATCCGTGGCTACAGAACGAAATGCCATGTGTTAATCTCATTTAAGCTCTTAAGAAACCCCTCCAAACATGATAAAGAGCAAAATAAGAATTTAAAGAGTGATGCTGCTTGCTGACTGGCCAAGACTCTTAATGAGACTGACAAAGTCTTAAGTAGCACCTTGCTTAGAATGCAAATGACCACAACCTGATCTGAATGACTTCATAAGCCGTTCTGACCTGATTCGATCAAACACCTTTGTGTACAGCAGATCTACAGTGAGGTTTTGCCGGGGGACAGTGATAAGCAGGGGCTGGCCAAACAGCACGGCCCCTGGGGAGCCACCTGCGGGCTTTGTCTGCCTCTCTCTGAAATACACCAGTAGGTTGAGGCCATTCTCATCCTCCGCTTCTACCTCATAGCTGCCGGTGAGATGACCAGGAGGGACAAGCACAACAAGTGGAAGGGGAGAAAGAGACAGTCACCTCTTAGCTGGATGGAAAAAAAGACAGCCGTCTGCAAGAAATTACCACAATGATAACTTTGCTAAGGCTAGACTTTTGTATGAAATGGCTACAAACTTACCAATTTATACTAATATATTTGCGTGGAAGGATGTAGGATAAATGTAGTGCTCATGGGTACATACATTGGGTCAACCTAGATTCAGCACCTCTGCTAATTTTAAGACCAGTAAATACTGCCAATTATGATTAGCAGAATACCTATTTGGTTGATACTTTTCACCTGCACGAAAACATCAAGAAATACATTAAATCACTTACACAAAGATGTCATCTTTATCCATTATATTACTCAGGCCATCCTCCCTCCGATAGATTTTATGGAACCGATGATTGTAAACATCTGCTACAACCATCTGAGAAGAAACTGGCACGTCAATGCCTCATCTAAGGGGAACCTGATATGTTTCTTTAAACACTGTTCAATCTGATAAAGGTTAAATCCAAGGACTAGTAAAATATAACCATTCTAAGATTTCCCAGAGGATAAGTTCCTGTATACTTACATTCTCTGTAGCAATTCCTGACAATTTTGATAGTGCATTGCACAGATCTACAACAGTGCCCAGTTTGGGAACCACCACCCTGTACTGGACAAAAGAGAAAAAAGAAAGAAAAAGCGAAAAGAGAGCAATAATCTTCGTTACCAAGCTGTGCAGACTCTTCCGAACAGTTCATGTCAACTGCTGTGTTTTTTTTCCATTATTTTTGTTTTGGTCCTCCATTTTCCGAATTCCAGCACTGAGCGCTGACAAAAGAAAAATGTCTTTGGAGGTTCATAAGTCTTCTGGTCCTACCTGCATAAGCCTGCTTTGGGGATCCGTGCGCACCAGGGACACCTCCATCGTGCGGTCCTTCTTCATCGGCAGCGGCAGCGTCAGGTAGCAGAATGGGTCAAAAGTGACGGACACTTTTGAACATTCTGGGCATACAAGAGTGGACTTGAAGAGGCCGTGGAAGATGTCCACTATGATGGAGTCATTGCGCAGCCGGTGGTTCCTCCAAGCCTCTGCTGCTACAGTCTAAAACAAAGAGGCACAACTTTAGTGTTTAGCCAGCATAAGAGGCTCCAGCAGTGTGTATGAAGATCACTTACGTAAATATATCTATATATAGCTGGCAGGCTGTACAAAACAATGGGATGGGGGCAGTTTTTTTTACTCTATGTGTTGTGCGTACCTCATCTGGTCTGCCTTCAGCATCCCTTAGCTCCAGGTAAGGCTTCTTCTTGACACGGTTAAGGTCCTCGTGGAGCCCATCCAGCAGAAAGGCCAGTAGCTCTTGGGAGTCTTGTTGCTGGTAGCCTGAGAACTGGGGGGCAAATCGGCCAACTTGGGTCTGGAAATCAAGCGTGAATGGGAGGCCATGGGGGCTTGGCAAGTGTTTATCAAGTCTGACTGTCAAATACATACAAAACAACAAACCACAATTCATGCTTCCAGAAACATAAAACCACAGAGGAAAATGGATGCGCAATATATTTCTGTAAGCTAAATATTACTGTCTGGATTTGTAGGTTTCTCCTAAGGTTAATGGCTTCCTGTTTTATAATGTTACTTTTCATTAAGAAAGTAAAATGGAAAGCAGTGAAAGACTGGAGGCTGTTATCAAGCAAAGGCTTTATGCTGTAACCTTACACAATGACACCTAATTTTATGCTTTATTTATGGACTTTAAGAAAGCTATTCATTGCCTTAAAGGTGCGAGGAGCCATGTAGCTGCAGTTACAGGTGAGCCACATCTGCTTGATCAGGTCAGCATAAGCTTCAGCAATCTCCCCTCTCATCCCCAGTGGATTCTCCCGGTTGATCTCAGCTTCATAGTGGTCGTTCAAGAAGTACTCTGTGAGCGGGGACGCATGGCTGAGGCACTGGATTGGGAAGGGGGCACATTTCAGGTATACGCTAAACAATATTGGCATTATGGGGTCTATCGGTTTGGGGGCTTCAGCTTCAATTCCGGTTCAGTTTAATTAATAATACACTTATAAAGAGCTTATAAAAAGGGCTCCCTCTAATCAAGACTGTTGGTGTGTGTACCTGAAGAGCAGAGTTCATGAAGCAGGTGTTGCCCAGGTTACTGAGGCCACACAAACCAGGCTGAGTCTGGGCCTCAGAGTAGATGTATGATGAGCTGTATGAACTGTAACCTCCAATCCTGAGATAAAAATGAGCCTTGTCAGAGACCTCTCAGACACACCTCATCCAGAGACAGTTTTTGATGCATCTGACTGAAAATGGCACAAAAAAAACAAAAAGAGAACCTATTACCTGTTGTCAGATGAGGCACTGCTGTTCATCGTGTAGCCAGAAATGCTGTTGTCCCCGTTGGTCATAGTCAAAGACACCCAAGAGTTAGAGGAAAGTGCTGCGGAGGTAGTGAAGCTCGGGGACAGGGTGGTGCTGGACCTAAACAAATAATTATACAATGATTACAGGGCAATCTGGGAAATTTGGGGGTAAAATAGTTTCTTTCACAATAATAAGGGGATGAGAGAACCAGAAAATACTTACTTGGCATGTTGGGACTGTCTGGACCACGTGCCATCCTCGTTCTTCTGTTCAATAACCAGCATCTGCAGGCCCATAGCAGACACAAAAAGGGAAATCTGGTGAAATCTTGTTCTCAAACAAGCTTAAAAAGTTGAACCATCTCCACACTGGCGCCGTTCACACAGTCATCTGATGCCAGCCTAACCTACAGCAAACACAGGTATAACCTTCCCTAACAGAACAGAAGTGAGCTTGGGAGTAGCAAAGTCCTGCATGGTCTACTTCCCCACCTGGCCCTGGAAAAGTCCAGAATCCTGCACCGTGCTGTCCATCTTGTTAAGCTGCTCAAAAGTGTTACTCATGTACTTGTTCCAGAGGCGAGTCTCTTTCTCCACGGTAATCCCAAACAGCTTCCTCATCTCCTTTTCAATCGTACCTATACAGTGACAATTACATACATATAAAGGACGCCTCAACATGCAGTTTTCTTTCTTTAATCCTTCATAAGTGGAGTCACTTCCCTGTTTCACATACAAGATTCATCACCTTCAGATCAAATATAAAACATGCAAAAACCCACAACACAGGATATTCAGAATGATTGAAGCCCCCCCCCCTTCTTTCCTCTCACCTACAGTATCAGCCTTACTGAAGTGCCTAGTCACTACTTTGTCCATGTTGTTAAACTCGCACAGATTGAGCTCCAAGAGGTAGACTTCCACTTTACAGTGCTTTACAAACATTCCATGCTCCACAACCTAAAAAAATAAAAAGCATTTCAATGCTAAAAAAGTCTACTTTTTTGTCAAGCCATTTGTCCATTAATAGAATTTACAATCAGGCCCAAAATATTCCAAATACTTTTCATGATCATATTACCTGAGGCTCCAGCTTCCAAGTTAAGACAACATGTGGTGAATTTGAACTGTACGTTAATTACCATATTCTGGCACTAAGAGCTTTCATGCTTTATTTACCTTTTCCACATGTACAAGTAGCTATAGCTCCAGGGAACAGCCACATGCATGTGATGTATTAGACAGCATAAATACCTTGTGGGAAGATTGCGAACAGGTCGTAATTACTTCAGATTAGTGTCGGCTGCAGATCAAAAACTGCCCTCGCATAGGTGTTAGAATTAGCAAGCAAGTTCAGTATTACCTTATTTAGACTTAAATTACACTGTTTGTGCATGCTGGCCAGACAAGTGTGCTATGAGAGATGGTTATTCAGTTGTTCTCTACATTTTAAACTGTGTTTGCACTCCATACTGGATTTTTCATTACCTTCCCGCATTAGCAAATTCATGCATTACTCGCCAAATGTCCCGTCAGCTTACCTTGCGCACAATGGGCCGCTGACCCTCTACGAACCCATACCAGCTGACAAGCTTCTGCCAGGCCTCAGTGGGCAGCAAGATGTAGTCAAGCTCATCGATTAGATGTTCTTTCAAGGACTGTGCCTCATGGTCTGTGAGAACAAATACGAGTTGCATCTCCTTATAAGTAACAAATGGGAAAAACGCTGTGTTCCTATTCAGGCAAATGTAATGTGTCTTTCACCAGAAAAATATTCTGGTTCTTAAAACTCACATCCTTCAATCCACAGATAAAACATGCTGCTCAGATTTTCCAAGAATTTCCCCAGACATGATGATAAGTGACAAAACTATTTTTCATGCTGTAAAATTTCAACCATGCATACGTTAAAATATCAAGGCAGTACAGATCTGCTGGCTTCTGACATTGAATCGAGGCTATGATTTTCATTACATTTGAAAAAAGTGATTTCACCTCTTAAATATCATTTATCAAGTTAATAAAGTAACCTTAACATTCTAATTCACATGCAATTTACCTGAGAAAAGTCCTGAGTTGTCTATGGGACCTGGAAAGAGGTTCCGTTCTCCAACATTATACATGTCCCAGCTCTCATAGCCTACATATTTCTTCCATTGCTTGAACCACCTGGTGTCAATCAGGAACCTGTAAAAAACATTCAAAATGTGTGTAGCACCAGGAATGAATTCACACACTGAAACTTTTTTGTTCATCCAAATAAAAAAAACGGTTTTAAAGTAACTGTTAGTATTTCCTAATTGCACAGAAATTAATGATCTACTGACACTATCAAAACACTCTGTTCGTGAAATTAAAAATTGCAGGTGCCTCAGCTTGGCAGTTGATTAAGTACGCTGTTAGTTATATAAACAGCTATGATTACATCAAACAAAATTCAGTATTAATGTAATTGCTTAGGACCTTACGCTGACTGGTGTACAAGGCCAGCAAAAAAGTCGGACGACAATTTATCATCTAGTGGACAAGGGCACCAAATTAATATCTTGGTAGCAGCTACGCTTATGCCACTGTTTTACTGCCATACATCAAGAGGGCAATGCCGGACAAGAGATGCTCACACTGCGTTTAGGGACGGGCCTAAACGCCGGGATGACCCAGTAGGTGCAGCCGGTGCCAAGAGAACCGCCGGATTAACAGGGCAAATGCGGCTTCCCCAACTGGATAATAACTAGGACGACCGTCCCTTAACATCGTCCACACTGTCTTGTTGATGCTTGCGTGGAAACCCCGAAATCGGGGCGGGGGGGCGTTTTGACGAGAATGACTGCCGTCATTCATTAAAACAAGCCAGGTAATTCACAATAGCTAAAAGCCTGCTTTCGCAGACAGATCCTCCGCAGCTGCCGCTTCAATGTCCCGCACTGAACATGTGAGCCGCCACGCTGTTGCGCTTTACGGGGAAATGTTCCGCAAAGCCGGCTACCTGCAAAGCTAGACGCACAAGCATGCCTCTCTTGACAGTACCCGGTTTTCGCCAGTTGCGAGGCCTGCAGCCCCCGCGATTTCTCCGCTTACTTCTGACAGTAACATGCTTACCAGTCGTCCCCCTTCCTGAGCGGCGTCTTGATCAGGACTCCGATGGTCTGTTTTTGATCCTCAGCCGAGGGCATGGCCATGTGAGGCCGTGCCGGCTCCGGATCGGGCTGCATCCCAGTGCACAGCTCGGGTCCGCCTCCCTCGGCCATCGTCCCGCCGCTGCAAAGGGTGAAAACGCCGAGGCTGCGCGGCTCGGATGTGAATTAGTCACGGGTGTCTCTACGCAGCGGCACCGTGACCGGGACGCCGTGAGCGAGTCTCCCACCCCTACAACAAGGAATACAAAATTCAAAACAACCGCAAAACCAATTTGTTAAGCGTTTGTAGACGAGTAGAATTCCCACCTTTCTTTAGAAATGTAGATTTTTATAGCTTTTATTGAATTGTCTTTTTGCTTACTTAGTAATAATACCTCGTAATATTAATAATACTTCATTACTCCATTAACCGTAGAATTTCTGAAGGCCACATACGGCGGCAATATTAAAGTGTAACATTAAGACCCCTGTCCGCAGATTTTGCCCCTAATGTAAATTATGACAGATTTTGGAAATGCTTTCCTAAAATAGCATCCAAGGCAAATTAAATTTACAATGCCACACACCACATCGCGTTGTATAATAATTAAGTCTTTGTTTTAATGATAGCCGAAAGTGGCTGGGCGATTAGGCTGATTTTGGTTTGATTTCTGTAATTTTTAATTGTGGTTTGTGGAGATATCGTTTCAGATTCATTCAGATTTATATATGGTTAAGATTACTTTGTATTAGGATTAAATGCATTTCATAGGTCGTGCAAATTTATAATATGCATATATAATATAATGGACTGTACCCAGCTCGTGGTATCATTTCAAACAGAAACATAAAATGAATGGATTCCAGGTTGTAGCATCTTTATACAATAACAGAGGTAATAAACTGAGCATAAACATAGTTATTCTCGTGTCCCATCTCTTGGTCACTAGGCGTCGCCGATTATGAGGCTTTCCTCATTACTAGCGCCACCTTGCGACAGAATTGCGATATAACACTTGCAAGAAAATGGCCGGTCAAGAGGATCCAGTGCAAAGAGAGATTCACCAGGACTGGGCTAATCGGGAATATATTGAAGTTATAACAAGCAGCATCAAGAAAATCGCAGATTTTCTAAATTCCTTCGGTAGGGATGACAATCATATATATCACGAGGCACCGTTTATAGCATTTAACTAGTTTCAAGCTCTCTAACGTAGCAAGTGTAGCCAGCCAGCTAGCGGATGCTTAGCTAGCCATCGAAGTGTTTGTGTCTTCCGGCGAGCAAATGTTGTATTTTTTGATGAGTGTGCTTTAAATGACCTACATTTTTATCAAAGTTTCCGTGCCTGGTCGAAGAGGGTTCGTGGGTATTTTATTTATTAGCCTCTCTGCTTGATTTCTTAGGCCGTCCAAACAGTAGCTGGTAACGTCCGTCTTTTAAGGCCGAGATTCACGGAAGAGTGTTAAACGTTATTAGCTTCCACAGAAACGCAGCGCTTTAAAGCTACCATTGTTCACGGCAGTGTAGGAAGATGAATAAAAGTCGAGAGACTAAATATGTAGTCCAACCGTGTAGCAGAGATGCTTGATGGAAAAAAAAATCGCTTGTTAAAGTACTTGAATTTTTCTGCGTTTAATAATAATAATAATTATTATTATTGTTATCATTGTTATTGTTGTTATTAATATTATTATTATGCTCGTACCGAAAGTACTTTTGATGGCGATTGGAGGATGGGTGGATGAATGTGAGGTGTAGCTTGTTTTCATGATTACATTACTGTCTTCTTTAGACATGTCCTGTAGATCTCGCTTGGCCACTTTGAACGAGAAACTGACTGCCCTGGAGAGGAGAATTGAGTATATCGAGGCAAGAGTAAGTGATTTTATATATGATTTATTGTGCACAAAATTTTGAAGCGACTCGACATTGATTGTAAATAAATATTTATTACCCCCTTCGTTTCACAGGTCACTAAAGGAGAGACATTAACCTAAATCCAGCAGTGGGACTGGATTTATGTCGTCTTAAAGAAATGACAACCAGAATTTCTTTTTCTCATTTTGCAACTTAATTCTTTTAACATACATCTGTGAGTCTTGGTACCACTTATGAACACTTTCAAATTGTGCTGTGTTGTAATGGTTTCTTAAGCTTCATATTGCCGTGAAAGCTTGAAATACTGCACTGTAAATCCGATGTACTTACTCATCATTCCGCGTGTGTTTTCTTTAAAACACACACTTGTTCCATTGTGGAAATGGTTATTTTGAAACCTTATTAATGTCATAGAGCTGACATTTTTGAATTGTTTAAAAAAGCACATATGGAAAGCAGCTGGGTTGAACCAAACAGGCATAGAAAGCTGTAATGCCACCATAGAAAATGCTAATTGCAGTGTTTTGTGGCTTTACATGTGGTAAAGAAAATCTTGTCTCTGCTTTGCTATTTTGTGTTTTCTGGAACGTTGGCTCACTGCTTTTTAAAATGGCCTAAGATGATGCATGTGCAGTGGAAGATCTGAAGAAGCACCCATGTATCACACAAGTGGAGAATGAGTGCCAAGTCACATTTCTTTATACGATTTTATCTCAAAAATTACATCAGTTTTGGTTTTTATATGTATGTGTACATTTACCATTGTATTTTGGATTTCGTGTTGAGACACAATAAAGGATATTAAAAAGTTTTTTAATGTTAGTCATGCACAAGCATTAATATAGCCATGGTACTTTAAAAACATTTACACTAATTAAATGTGTTTCATATAAGATAATGAGAATTTGGTAGTTTTATTTGTACATTTGCTGTATTGGACACAGTTAAGTCTAAATATATCCATTAAATTCTGAAAGATGATAATCTTTATTGCCTTTAATATACTGAACACTTTTATTGTTGTGTGCATTGCATAATGAATGCAAATCTTTGCTGTTTCTTTTGTGGTAAACTACGTTCCAGTCTTAAACTGGAAAATGCTTTGAGTGAAAGGTTTCTCATGGGTTAGAAAAGTTTCTCTTTTTTTTGTTTGTTTCATTGGCTCATCTGTGCAGGCTTTCCCTTCATTTATGCAATGCAAATTTTCTGATTAAAACAAGATCAGATCATTTCCCTTGTTTAGTGATAGTTTTTCATATCATTTCCAGCCATTTTTCCTGATGAAAGCTGTGGTTCAACTACAAAGTTGATCATAGATAAATATTTTTTATCCTGAAGGAAATTGCAGATTGCCATTAGCATATTGCGCACATTTAGTAAAAAGACATTTAGAGAGTAATAGTAACAAATAATGGACAACAATAAACAATAACAGTGCAAAAAATGTCAGGTAAAGTATTCCACAGAATTCTCCAGTATTTTATTCTGGAGTGCTCTAGTACCGTGTATATCTATGAACCTTTTTGTGTTAAAACATGGTGTTAATTATGGACAATCCATGACACAAAAATCCAGTAACAATCTGCCATGCGGGCTAAGATCCACAAGGCCATTCTTCCCAGTCCTGCCCCTCCATGGATCTCTATCCTTCCCTATGTGAACACTGAAGTCTCCCAGTTGGACCACAGAGTCCATGGATGGTACCCTTTCAAGTATCCTTTGTCATGATTTAATGCATATGTAGAAATAGTTTACTCTCTGCAATTTGTAGTCGTCTAGAGCCAACTTGCCCACTGGTAAAAACTCCAGTTGCACAGCTCTCAGATTTCACTTTTCAGTATCCCCTCACCCACCTCAGGTTTCTCACCATTGGGAACTTCAGAGTAGGAAAGACATAATGAAGACTCAAGAGTTCTTTATTGTCAAAACCTCCACGTACAAGTACAAACTGTATTGAAATTCTGTTTCCTTTGCCCCTCCTATGGTGCTACACAAAGACAAATAATAAACATATACATAACAACAATATAAGTAGCTTGCAAAAATGTCAATAATGTTGTGCATATTGTGCAATCAAAGAATGAAGTATCACTGAAGGGTATTCGGGGGGGGGGACTGATAGAGGTTTATTTATTTAGTAGACACTTTTATCCAAATCAACCTACAACTGAGAAAGCAGGATCCCCCCATCTCTGGAGCAGTTGGGGTCCTTCCCCATCTGAGATAAAATGCTTCACATTCACAGAGTCAGTGTCCATTTCCACAGTATAATCCAACTGGGTCCTTCTTCCTCATACCTGCCTTCCAAATAACAATGTACTCGACCCCCACCCTCAAAGGGTGGCTACATATAGGTATTTTATGCTGAGCCCAGCCAGGTTATGTGGGCAGGCTGGCTACCAGAGACTCGCCGGTGAACAGTACCACAGGCTTGTATCTAGGGCTGGGTGCAGGAACTCCCTACTCCAGACGACAGTCTGGGGATTTATAGAATCATCCCTGAAGAGAAATGGTGTTATTGCCTATCACATCTTGCTCTTTGTGAGACACATGGATACATATACAGGTGAGAACAAATTTGGGGGTTACAGCACAGGGTCCAGGCAGCTCCACTGAAACAATTGGAGTAAAGGGCCTTGCTCAAGGGCCCAATTGGCACATCGCTCTATTGGCCTGCAACCTGATTTTTATGTTACCAAAAACAGCATAATATAAACATACAAGAAAGCTGCAACCTTACAATCACAGCCAGAGAATCCTAATGCACAGAGCCATATGCCGCCCTATAAAGAAGTGTTAGAAGTGGGACCTGAATCCATGCCTCCAGGGGAGACTGCGACATGATAGCAGCAACATACATCATGATTTTTGGATGTTTCTGCATTGAATGTCTCACTAAGTATAGTGGCACCCTAAAACCTAATTTCCTTGGCATCACAGACAACATGAGGAAGGAAGTCTTTTTTTTAGAGAAAAAGTATATTATTTTCCCAGTGCTGGGAGGATGAGGTAATGTTAGTCTGACATTGACTAATGCTGAATGAAACACATACGCCTTTATTTTTAAATGTGAGATGGGATGTTCCGTCAACAACTCCAGGGGGTGAATTTTCGCCGTTTCACCATCTTTACTGCCCATTTTTGGCTTTCATTTCGTTTACGTTAATTTACTTTTAGATTACACTCCAATTCAGTAGATGGCGAGTCACACATTTCAGCTGCTTCCAGCCCCATATGAAACTCGTCGAGGAAGACAAACACCGCAAACCGGAAATCATTGCTGTAGGGGCGAGGAGGGAGGAAGACATCTTTATTTTTCAGTTGATTAGGATGGGAGGACCTTGACTCCAGCTGTTAGAAGTATAATAAAATATCTCATTTAAGATTCGTTTTTTGTGAAGCCGCATACGAATTCAATAAATAGTGGTAAGTTCTGAAATTGTTTAAAAACTGTAGATGTAAATTACTTTTGGTTTTAATTCCTTACGCTAATACAGTCTCCATTTTGTAGACGTCGGTTATGTACCGTCGACAGGTAGAGATTCACAAAAGAAATCTGTTTCGTTTGGTTTATTCACAGAAAAATAAATTGCTCAGTTAAGTAAGTAAAATTCAGTTATGCACTATGTTAGCTGTAGACTACTGTATTTTCGGCGACACGTACAATTGTCAAACGTAGCATCCTTGCTAATTAGTTGGCGGTCAGCAGTTCGCCTTAATATCTCACGAAACACTGCTATAAACGTACATAAAGTCTCACAATAATTCTTAAAGCGTGTTTTATTCTATCACCCTTTTCAGTAAATGAGTACGCTCAGAGCGTTAGCTGAAGTATCTGATTGCTTTATTTGATCGTTAGCTCGGAACTCTTAGCCGCGACGATCAAACAAATGGAGGCCGGTTGTTTTTTCCCGTCCCCCCGTTTCCTTCCAATGTGCGTAAAGTGTTTTATCACTCGGAATGTACATTATTGTCATCCTCTGTTAAAGATTCAGTTGAAATTCGCCGGTTTTTGGTCAACCTTAATAGGCCACGTTTTGACGCCGGTACAAATGGTGATGGCGATAAATCAAGCCGTCATGCTTAGTTGGCTACCGTTCTTTAGGAACAGCCTCCTGTATTGCCGTCTTTATTTGTAAAATATCTTCCCAGAATCTTTTGGAAGAATAAGACTGATTCTTCGGGATCTTCTGAAATGGGAGCCGATAAAAGGTATGTACATATTGTGCTGCTGTTAGAAAATACAATAATGCGCATTAAATCGCACAGTTAGTTTTTAGAAATATGTGATCTGAGTGAGTATAGCGTTTTACTATAAAATATAAGTTTTACCAGTTGGCCTTTGTCAGCTGCTTCCCAGTTGGTTAGCTGAAAAGGGAAAATGCCTCCCAACACCTGCATAAAGGTTTTGTTTTTATCCTTCATTCCTGTTCTATATTGAGCTAGCTATCTGTGTCATGGATAATTAATTATAAGGGAGCCATTTTGATGGCTGTTAAATGGAAATATTATGTATGTCTCACAATTGTATCAGATTGTAAACCTGTATTGTTTTGTGTGCTTTTTTTAAATTTTTTTTTTTAATATATGTATTCATCGTGATTCCAGCTTGTTTAAACCTTTGAAAATGATGGATGATTCTGATATTCTTACAGTCCAAACCTCTGTGAACCAAAGGGTTCGACTTGTTTGAGTCTATACCTGTGACATTTGGTTAGTTGTTCCCATGTATAGCACCGGGAGAGTGATCTGCATGATTTTGTGTACACAGAGTTAGTCGCACAGAGCGGAGTGGCAGATATGGGCCGGACCAATCCAGGGATGATGCTGACTGGCGAGAGAGGCGAGACAGGGACTTGGAACGAGAGTACGAGGCACGGCGTTGGGGTGATGAGAGGCGTGGTGACCGCTACGAGGGGGAGCGCAGTAGGCAGGACAGCCCTGAGGTGAGAATCTCAATTTCTGTTTTCTTTTTTTGTGTGTGTTAGTAATACTACCCATTTTAGGCTGGTATGTCAGATTGTAACTGTATTTATTTATTTTGTGGCCAGGATTACTGCTGTCTCAACTTAACTTTGCGATAGGACTGAAAACAAAATTGGGTTTATACTGTAAAGAAAAGTAGACATATGTTTAACTGATAATCATCAGTTTTCAGTGTTCCAAGATGATATCTGTGTTTGCTGCTTACTCACAGCGAGAGAGGAAGCGCCGTAACAGTGATAGGTCTGAAGATGGGTACCACTCTGATGGAGACTACATGGACCAGGACTATAGGGATGAACCTGGAGAGGAAGTGGAGAGCAAGACTATCATGCTCAGGGGCCTGCCCCACCAGGTCACTGAGGCAGACGTAAGTTGTTCTTCCCTTACTGTTGGCCTTGGGATTACCTTTGGTTAATGTTGTATATAAAATGTCATTTTCTCTCTGGATCAGGTTCGGGCAGCTATAGATCAGTTGGAGGGACCTAAGCCTGCAGATGTCCGGTTGAAAAGGAAGAGGACAGGTGAGAGTCATGAACACAGACATGTCCTCTTCCGAGTTTGACACCTCAGGGCCAATCTGCTTCCATTCAGACTTTTTTTTGCCATAGCAAAGGAATTGTCATTTTCTTCCCTCGTAATGTACGTTTTAAAAATAATCTGTATTATAGCTCCCAAAACGAGCTTGATGGGCCGTATGGCCTCCTCTCGTTTGTAAATTTCTTATGTTCTTATGTGTCAAGCCGGGGGGAAAAAAGTGATGAGGTAAGTAGCTTTATGCTTTCCCAAAATATTCGTCCTATTTTTGAGGGAAACCTGTTGCATAACTGCATGATTGTATAGCGAGGGTGTTTCGGAATGGGTTTCTTGCTATGGCAAAAATTTGAGACATACCCAGATCAAGTCACCCCCATTTTGTTGTTTGGGTATCTGAGTCGCGAAGCAGTTTGTCACAGCTTGATTATTATGCCAACGAACTTTGACTAACACAACTCCCGTCTATATCTGAATGCTGTCTCTAGGTATAAGCCGAGGTTTCGCCTTCGTGGAGTTTTATCACTTGCAAGATGCTACCCGATGGATGGAGACCAATCAGGTTGCTTCACAATCGCCAAGTCTAGATTGTATCTTGGGGATCAGAACACAGAAAGTAGAATGCGAAGGGAAGAATAAACCATGAGGAACTTCCATGGTTTCAAAAGAAAATAAAGCTCAGGGCACCAAGAGCAATGGGTCATTTTGTAACAATGACTCTGTAGATGTTTTCTGGAAGGTCTATTGCTGAAGGTTAAACGTGGACTTCAATGGGATTGCAAAAGTCTCCTCTTAAATTTCTTGCACGTCTTCAACTGTCTTAAGCCCCATTTCTGGAAGATCCTGTTTCTGATGCTGCTACAGGGTTTTCGGTCCCCCCCCAGAAACGTTTTGAGTGGATTTTGCACCTGATGTGGTGGAAAAGAATGTTCTATGGAACAGTAGTTTAGCTTCGCTGTTATTCAAGTTGGCAAGTTAAGCAGTATTTATGGATATGTTCATTGCTATAGCTGTTTCGTACTTGTGTTTTTTTTTTTAATTTCAAGCAGTGTGGGGTTTATGTAACACAGGGTTAATGTAAAAACGTGGTACTATAATTTGGATTTTTATTTTTATTTTTTAGTGAAAATTAAGCTCTAGCCGTTCCTTGGTTTGCTATATATTACAGCCTCAAGAGTTTACCGATAGGTATATAATATTGCAGCTGTGTGATTTTGAGTAACTTGTTTTAAAATCCTTAATTGTCGTCTTGAAATATTTCCTGGTCCGTGGAGACATTCCTTGATTCTAGGTTCTCACACAGTTGACTTGCATATGAAGACTTCCTTGGCTTCTTTTCACACACTGCTCCGGTGCCAGGTTCTGGCAAGCCGGCAGCACTCGGGTCCGATACACCATTAGACTTCTCTTTAGAATGCACACAACCTGTTCAGCTAGCGCCTTCCACCTCATTCCTAAAATCCTCATGGGACTCCTTGACTTCCCCTTCCAACTCAACTGGGCTTGTTCTTGCAGTGAAAATTGTCAGACCTGCTCAGCCCATGTTGTCCCCCTTCCCAATGAACCGAAATAATTGTGTGCGTTGTCTTCATATTGCAGAAGCAGCTGGTGATCCAGGGTAAGAATGTGGTCATGCAGTACAGTACCCCACGACAGAAGTTTGAAGACTGGCTGTGCAACACTGTGAGTACCTGCTTCTACCCCAACTACCATGCTGGCTCAATTGCCAGGTATCTTCGCACAAACAGGTTTTGGGTCCATCCTTTGCATGTTTTGCAAATTACCGCTTTTGATTTTTTTTTTTTTTATATGCTATCTTGTGGCTGAAAAAATATGCATAGTAAGGATTGCTTTCAGGACGGTGTTCCCTTGCGGCTTTAGCAGGCTAAATGCAGCCACTTGGTGGTTTTATGAATAAAAATGATGTAACCGATTGCTTGCAGTGTGGACTGTATAATTTCCGAAGGAGGCTGAAGTGCTTCAGGTGTGGAGCAGCCAAAGTTGGTGAGTAGTGCTGCTGGTAGCCCCCAGGCACACAGGCTGCTGTGATGTTGTGTGCAGTCGCTTAGGTCTCTTGGGCTGAGGTGAATAGTTGGACAGGTCTCCACCCTGATACCCTAGCATCCTGATGGATCTCAGTGTTCCCTCTCACCAAGGCGTGATTTCTTGGGTTTTCCCTGGTGATGTATTATAGGAACTTCCAAGATGGAAACGCCTGCATTGTCACTGTTCTTAGCTCTCGGAAGATCTGATTGTTAGTTGACCCTCATGGTTTCTCATTTTCTAATTTTTTACGAATTGTCTTTGCGTTTTAACAGAAGGTGAGACTGCTGCACCCAGCACAGTGACTGAGCCCCAGCAAAGTGGAGACTACTATGGTGACAGTAAGCATGGCCTGCTATCTTAATTGGTTAATTTATGATTTGAATAAAAATGTAATGTTTTGTTACCTGCTAATATGGAATAACTGAGCACTTGATTATAGTTGTAGCTACTGCAAGTTTTGTATTTGCTGAGTTATGACTTCATTGTCTTGATAGCAATCATCTTGAGAAACATTGCCCCTCTCACAACGGTGGAGGCCATCATGGCTGCCCTCGCACCCTATGCCAACCTCTCAGCAAGCAATATTAGACTGATCAAGGACAAGCAGACTGGACAGAACCGGGGCTTTGCCTTTGTGCAGCTTTCCTCCCCTCTGGTAGGCTGGGGTCATGCATGTTTGATTTGCCGCATTGATTGGAAACATTCTCTATACCCAGAGTTAAGTAATGTTTCTGGAAATGTCATTATCTGATGCTAAACGGACCTCCAATTTATTTTCTGTCTTAGTGATTGGTTCCTTGTAAACTTTCCTTCTCTTTTGTAGGAAGCTTCCCAGCTTCTCACCATCCTCCAAGGCCTTCAGCCCCCACTCAAACTCGATGGCAAGACTATTGGTGTGGATTATGCAAAAAGCACTAGGAAGTGAGTCGGCTGTCTCGATTTCAGCATCTTTTCATTGAGTGCAGTATAGCCAAAGTACCCATATGGCAAGAGTTTCATCAGTTACGTGTCAGTTTGCAGAAAAAAATGTATTAATAGTAATGGTGGATCCATTTGGCCAGTGACTTCTCATAGTACTTTGATTTGTGACAGTGTTTTTTGGTTGGGGGGGGGAAAACCCAGCTAGTTTATTTCTAGTAAATTCTTCAGCTTTGCAATCATGATGCACTATGAGACTCCATGTTTTTGCCTCTGCCAGGGATCTGGTTACGCCAGAGGGAAATCGTATCAGTGCCCTCTCTGTGGCCAGCACGGCCATTGCTGCCGCTCAGTGGTCCTCCAGCCAGGTATTAGGCCAACCTTCTTGGAACTGGATAGCACGAGCCCAAGGCCGTCAGGCTGCTAACATCTAATTTTTATCAGCCTCAACAGGGTGGGGAGGGAGCACTAGACTATAATTACCTGCAGGAAGGCTTTGCCCAGTATGCACAGGTGAGTACCTGCACTATTGTGTTGGTCTGTACTCAGATTGGTCTCAATGTTAAATTCCTCAAAAGGTCCTTTTTGCTCTGGATTTTTTAATGCCAATGCTGTTAGCTGAAAAGATGGAAAGACTACTCTCATACTGAATAATAATGGTTTGTGTAACCTGTAGTATGGTCAAGAGTACAGTGCATATTACCAACAGCAAAGAGGACTGGACACCACACGTGGCGATGGGTTACTTGGAGGTGAGGGACAACTCAATATCACAGATTGAAGTGAATGTATGAATCGGTGTCAGGCACTGATGAGTGGTGTGGAAATGCAGCTGCTGATTCGCACTGTACCATTGCAGCTGCCCCCGGGATTCCAGCTGTCTCTGGAGTGGTGGTCTCTCCGAGCGCACAGGTCTTTCAGCCCCATATTGTCAGCCAGCCTGTCACCCAGGTAAGTATTGTGCTTGGAGCCTATCACAAGCTGGAGTTTAACAGCCCTGAAGCATCAGTAGACAAAATTTACTTCTATTCTGTAAATCTTTAACTTGGGCAGGACAAAATGTTCGTTTTTTTTTTTCTTTGCATTCCAGGTAGCACAGGCTTCTCAGAACACAGAGACAGCTACAGCCCAGTCTGCAACCATCACAGCCACAGCCACCATAAAAGCTTCTCCTACATTTGCTACAACCACAGCAACGGCAACTACCGCAGCCCCGTCAGAGAGCAAGACGGGTAAGAGTAGCTACTTCTTATAAGTCCCAGTGCCTAGAGAGAGGCTGTTTTCACAAACACCATTCTGATCCCAGTTTTGAATGGGAACCCAGTGCGCTGTTAGTAACACATGGCAAAATGCTTTGGCTGTGCAGACCTTATTGTTAAAATGGTTGTGTGTGTGTGTGTGGTGGTCCTCTACAGCCGTTCCTGACACCTCAACCTACCAGTATGATGAATCCTCAGGTTATTATTATGACCCACAGTCTGGCCTATACTATGACCCAAATAGTCAGGTAAGTGCATCCTATTAACTCCACCTCTGGCAGTTATTCCTAGTTCTGTGCCTGTCAGTTACTTTAAGATTGAAGTCTGCAGATGTTGACTCATAATTGCTTTAACAGCTAGCCTAATTATCCAAAGTACTTCATGTGTTTCATACATACTTACCGTTTTTTGACCATTACTTAGTATTTATCTGTTGCACTAAATCCTGGCCAGTGGTGTTTCTTTGTTACAGAGCACTTTTTTTTCCTCCTCAGTATTACTACAACTCCCAGACACAGCAGTACCTGTATTGGGACAGTGAGAAGCAGACTTACATACCAGCAGCTGATAACAGCTCTGCTCAGACTGCAAATTCCAACACGGCAACAGCCACAGCGAGCAAGGACACCAAAGAACCCAAGGAGAAGAAAGAGAAGCCCAAGAACAAGACCGCCCAACAGGTTACTCACTCCATACTTCTTTTTTTCCCGCTATAACAGATTTGAGGCTACACTAAGTGTGACCTCAGTAAATTACCTCACTTAAGACAGGAGTTGGTGCATGAACTAGTTTTTCAGTCTGACCTCAAGATCAACGACCTTCAAAACCTGCCTCATTTCCTGCACTATTAATACATCTATGTGTTGAAAGTAATGCCAAAAGTGCCTCTAAGTTCTGGGATTAAATTCCATAGTTGGAGGTTTGCTGGTTTATGTGGGTTTGGTCAATCGGATATATGTTTCTCCTAGATTGCCAAGGATATGGAGCGTTGGGCAAAGAGCCTCAACAAGCAGAAGGAGAATTTTAAGAGCAGCTTTCAGCCAGTGAGCCAGGAGGAAAGGAAGGAGGCTGCAGCTGCAGATGCAGGCTATTCCCTCTTTGAGAAGAAGGTATCTCTATATTCTTTACGGCAGTGCCATTGCAGAGAAACCAGTCTGCAATGGTGGCACACATCTGTTTGCTGCTCTGTTTAAGCATAGGTAAAATTGTATCATTTTTATGTCATTTTAAGTAAGTAATAATGAACCCCATAAACATTTTCATATATTAAGTTAATTATGTGGGACTTTACAGCAGGCTGGGACACTGGAGAAACCGCAGCAACCGCAGCAGCCTCCACCGCAGCAGCAGCAACCGCAACAGCAGCTGCTAGTGGCAGAAACGGTGAAGAATGGAGAAGAGGACAACGCAGTGAAGGTGAAGAGTGGGGTACTGAAGTATGAATTGAAGGCAAAAAGTCATTACAGTTGCAGTATATTATATTCAGAAGCTTAAGAAAATAAGGATGTCAAGGTTATCTGAAGGTTCTGCCCTCCACTGAAGAATAAACATGCAAATGAATTATAATTCTTTAGTGTAATGCTTGGTGTTCTGAAAACCATGGTGGCAGTGTGTTAATTATTGGATGTGTATAAGTGTCTCACTATACAAAAAATGACTCTTATTTGGGCAGTGTGGTCTAGTAGCTGCATACAGTGGAGACAGTGATCCTGAGGACATGGAGTCTGACCGAGGTGAGGAGGGCACTGACAGGCTCACTGACTGGAAGAAGATGGCCTGCCTGCTGTGCCGGAGGCAGTTTCCCAACAAGGAAGCCCTGGTGCGACACCAGCAGCTGTCAGATCTGCACAAGGTACCTATTTGGGTTTTTTCTGTATTGCAGGAGCCAGGATTGTGTGCACAATGAAGCGTTCTAATTAAATTGTAGTATGAATGGCCTGCATGTTCTAAATACTGTTTGTTATTCCAGCTTATCTGCTTTGGTTTCCGTAAATACAGAATGCTGTGTTCTCTACTCCTGTTCATTCTTATTCCAGAAAAATCTGGAAGTTTACCGAAGATCTAAATTGACTGAATCAGAACTGGAAGATTTGGAAAGAAAAGAATCTGAGGTACTAGTTGTTGATTTAGTGTGAACCACAATCTTCAGTTCATTGAAAAAAGACCATTTCAGTTCTGACCAGTCAAATCATTGTATAGATGAAGTACAGAGACCGGGCAGCTGAAAGGAGGGAGAAATATGGTATCCCGGAGCCTCCTGTTCCTAAAAAGAAGAAATTTAGCCAGCCTCCTGTCGTGTAAGTGACTCTTGGGTAGTGGCTAGGAGCTTACAAACCCATAATTATGTATTAACTTGGACTCATGAATAAATTCATGGACTTGCTGGTGGGATTGTTTTGTGTTCTCTCATTAGTAATTAAGAATTCTGCCTAAAATAGATGTGGCTTCTGTATATGCAGGAATTATGAACAGCCCACCAAGGATGGCCTGAACAGTGACAATATTGGGAGCAAGATGCTGCAGGCAATGGGCTGGCAGGAGGGCAAAGGCTTGGGCCGCAACCAGCAGGGCATCACAGCACCCATACAGGTCAGTCATGCAGCGACGTTCAGGGAAGACCTCTTTATAACACGTTCCCCAGTGGCATCTTGTGGTCTTGATTTGCTCCTTATCTGGCTTTCTCCCATTGTAGACTCAGTTAAGGACGAAGGGAGCAGGCTTGGGGACCAAGGGCAGCTCTTACAGCCTGTCTGCATCTGACACCTACAAAGATGCTGTCCGGAAGGCCATGTTTGCTCGTTTCACTGAGATTGAGTGAGCATTTCATTTGCCCTCATCCTTTCCTCCCCTCTGCAAAATGGAGTGCCCCAGTGATCATAGACCTGTAGTGGAGCTGTTCGTTTTGTTGCTGTCATGAGTGACACTTGGCGGCATTCAATGTCCATGACTGACCATCTGCCCTCAAAACACACATGGATGGAAAAAAGAAGCACTCAGAAAAGGAAATGACTGTTAGGATGGTGAGAGATTGAGGAATACAATGAAGTTCTACTTCTGTATTCTTTGTCGCTTCAAACAAGACGTTTGGTTTGTTTGGCAGCAGAGGTCACTGTTGCCACTGGATACTGTAAATATACTTGTTTAAAACCTTTTTGTCCTAGATGAAATTTGTGTGCACGATTAAGAAATGTACAGTTTATATGATTCATTTAATTTTGTACAGAACTAATAAATCACTGCTCACTTTGTTGTGTGATGTACATCTAAGGAGAGTGAAATGTAGAGCAGTATGTTGAGTGAATAAAAAAAGTGGTGAATCTATTGTACGTGGCTCTCTGTAGATTTCCAGTGGATGTCAAGAGATTCCAAGGTGAGTGATGGGCATTTAACAATGAAATGGCAACATGCCAGGCCAGTCTACTTTTTTTTTTTTTGTTTGTTTTTTGACAATCCACTTTTTAGGTTGTAGGACGGAGACTGTTTGAATCTTGTAGGACGGAGACTGTTTGAATCTTGTTGGAACGCTAAGCTCCCTGTGTGTGGGCAGGATTGCTTAACAGGCCTTTCAGGAGCAATGGAAATCCCTCTTCTGTGGAAGGCCACACTGTCTGCAGGTGTTTGGATTACTTGTAGGCAATAATTTGTGGCTGCAGTAGGGGTACTAAATTATAGTTTTGCCTTACAATATCTGAGCTGCGACTGGCGATTCAAAAACTGGCATGCTAGAGCTTTGATGTGCACTTCAGAAAAAGTGCTTATGCACAATAACATAAAAT
>JAODKC010000107.1:26530987-26563492 GCA_026777985.1 Mormyrops attenuatus
ATATATATAAAAAAAAAAAAAAAATATGTTTTAAATTTGTAAACTGTACTCTACTTAGAAATGTTGCTGAAACTCAAAAATCCTGTCTGGCCCCTGTATTGGACTAGCATCACTTTCCAGGTGGCCCTAGCCTTGTCCTTTGCTTCCAGCAATAGGATTCAGGTTTACCCCGAACCAGTATGGGTGATGCAGTTATGGAAGAATGACTGATGTATTTAAAACTGGCGTCCTATGTTTCTTTTTAGTCTGGTTCAGCTGGAAATTGTGCAGGAGATGGTGATTATTAAAATCTTTAACGTTTAATCTTTATTAATGGCTGAGTATACATTAATTTTCAAATTTTAAGTGTCCTGGGATTGCTCTAATGAGGACAAAAGATGTTTATAAATAACCCAGTGTTTATAAATGTAATAATCTTGCTATTAAACAATTAGTAGTAGAGTAAAAGATTTATTTAATGTTTAACATCTTATTGGGTAAAATACTACAAATTATAACACAGCCACTTAACTTTTCAATTGAGACTGAGCTGAGCTGGGCCAAAAACCAGCATGTGCGGGACAACCAGCATTGGGGAATACTTTTGTCTTTTCCTATTCCAGAACTAAAATTTGAAATGAATGATTTCAGAATGAGTGTTACATCTACTGCCCTTTCTGTGTCCTAGGCATCTGTGTTTCTTGGAAATTGAAGACTCAAATGTTCTCCTAGATAGGGGTCCTCTACTGGTGAAGTTTAGTCCACAACAAGGGCTTATTAGACCTTGGCTTTGTGTTGCTGAATTTTGCCCTTGGGGAAAAATAGTTGGGGACCCCAGTCCTAGATGGTTAGAAATGTTCCTCGTCCACTTCTGTCATGCAAACCAGTAACTTCTGGTTGCCTTCCTGACCTGGTTCCCCTAACAAAAAGTATTTTGCAGTCAATCAGATTTTCCTTTCAGCATAAACACCTAATCCAAATTTTTAGACATTCTTAGCTTTTAAAATTAGTAACTTCTTCGTCGTGTTGTATTTGTTGTCATACATATGTTAACTTATAATTTAACAATTATCTATCAAGACCTTGAATGAAGTGGGTTTGTAATTTGGATGGGGAGGCTTTTTGTACAAGGGAAGAATCAATACGAACCAGTTGTGAATGTGCTTCATACTGTACTCATACTGTAACTCAAACCCTAAGATTCTCAGATGTACTATTCTATGGATGGTCAAGAGCTCTTACAACAGTTGGGGGTATAATTTGCTAATTTGTAAATTCACTCTTGAGCTCTTGTTTTTGCTAACTCAATACCTGTTTTTCTTTTGCTAGAATATTTCCTGTTTACAACCTGTGAGGGGCAAAGGTTTGGTTCTTTGTGTACTGAAGTGAGGAACAGTAAAATTTTAAAGTTCAAAGGTGAGGGGTGTTCATTGGGTAACACTGTTGCCTCACACCTCTAGGGTTGGTGGTTTGAATTCTTCCACTGCTCTGTAGGTGTGTGGAATTTCTTCTCCCTGTGTCATGTGGGTTTCCTCCCACAGTCCAAAGACCCGCCGTTAGGTTAGTTGGTATTTCTAAATTGCCTGTATTTCATGTCTGTGAGTGTGTGCATGTATGCATCCTGTCTAAGACCAATCAAAGCCTTGTCAATATTATTTAGGTTGTCCAGTATCATTTAGTATAATTATACAAATATATTTTTCACATAGAGAGAGGTAAATGTATTTTTGTTGTTAGTGTTCTGAACTGATATGTACAAATATGTAATTTTTTGAAGAATATTCTATCCATTTTCAGAAGCCACTTGTTCTATTCAGGGTCACAGGGGGGGTTCAGAGCCTATGGGTGCAAGGCAGGGAACAACCCAGGATGAGGCCCCAACCCATCACAGGGCACCCTTGCATGTCAGTCACTCACACATACAGGAAATTTGGTAACTGCAGTTAGCCTCCGCATGTTTTTGGTGGAAACCCCACGACGACATGGGGAGAACATGCAGGCTCCACACACAAAACCTTGGCGGATACTTGAAGCCTGGTCCCAGAGGTGTGAGGTGACAGTGCTAGCCAAAGCACCGCCATGCCACCCATTTTGATGATTGATTAATTATGAAATTCCACATTGACCAGTAGTGGGTAAAGCCTACTTAGCTTTGTTAGGATAGGGTTAGTATGTAGTGGAATGCCATCAGACTGCAGAGGAATTCAGTATATAAGCTGCATAGAGCTTCTCAAGTACAGATCTATGAGCTGTGTGATTTAACTTATTTAATCCAGGTTCAGATCCATATGTTCTTTTGTTTGTCTTACCTTTTTAGCAACTTTATGTTCTTGAGTTCATACAAAATATAAAGATTCAAAATTTATTGGGGATCTTACACGCGTTTATGTAAGTGGGTCTTTTTCCGATTCTATCAGGGCATTGGCGTAACATAAGATGCCACAACAAGCCTTGTGCCCTGCATTGCCTTGGATAGGCTCCAGATCCCAGCCCCCATGACCCTGACAACCATAAATATTTAGAAGGTGGGTGGATGATTCTGACTATCGGATTCAGATCCCAGAGGGAAAGATTAGTCGTTTGAATAGTTTAATATGAGTCAGTTCTTGGTCAGGCATAGATTTACAGAATATATATGGTAACAACATCAGGAAGAACAGCGGTTTCAAGCTGAAATTTTGGGAGGGACACTGCCTGTCATTTAAATTTGATTTAAGTTACTATTGAGTAAATTCACCTTGCACAGAATGAAAGCATAGGTACGTAGATCATCAAAAATAAAACTGCAAGATTCCTTAGGTCTCACCCTCTAATATTGTCATGGGCAACAAAAGAAGTATTTCTGCAAAGTTTGAGTGATATTGGTGCTTATTTAGGGGTTGCTCAAGCAGAACAAAGTTATGGTTAATACATAATAAAATAGTGAATTTATTGTCAGTTACTGACAATTTGTTTGTCAAAATTAGTGAAAATGTGCGCTACGGTATTAAAAAATAAAACATAGTCTATAGTGGGAAAAGCAAAATGAGGTGTTACAATGTACAAAAATATCAAAGACTCCATGGAAACACAACTTTTAGCCAGCAGTCCAAATAACAGCAAAAATTACCAAGAAAATTCTCAGGAAAGTAAACCTGGCAAACATCTTCACATCTCATCAGAAAGAAACAGAATTAAAAGACTCTATATATGTGGTGGAATGGTGGTTAGCACTGTTGCCTCACATTGCTGGGACTGGGGTTCTCCATGTGTCATTGTGGGGATTTCTCCAGGTACTCCAGTCTCCTTCCCCAGTACAAAAACATGCTAAGGTGAACTGGAGTTACTAAATTGCCCATAGGTGTGAATGTGCCCTGTGTTGGGTTGGTGCCCCATCCTGGGCTGTTCCCTGCCTTGTACCCATAGCTTCTGGGATAGGCCCTGAATAGGATAAGGGAGTACAGAAAATGGATAGATGGATGTTGAATATATTCATGTTAGTGTATGTACATTTATAAAAGTACACCCATTCATTTTCTGAAATCACTTATCCTATTCAGGGTCATGGGGGGTCCAGAGCCTAGCCAGGAGGCTATAGGCACAAGGCAGGGAACCACTCAGGATGGGGCGCCAACCCAGTGCAGGACACAGACAAACACACACGATTTGATTACTCCAATTAGCCACAGCATGTGTGTGGACTGGGGGGGAAATGGAGTAGCCTACCTGAAGAAAACCCCACGACAACATAGGAAGAACATGCAAACTTCACACACACACGCACGCACACACACACACACACACACACCCCTTGCTGCAAACCATGCATGATATTAACTTTATATTTCTTTGGTTGGATGCAGCTCAAAGCACACATTTTAAATGACATTTCAAGCAAGAGCAAGTGGTTGATCAGCAGTATAACTGCCACGGCAAAACATGCCTAATCCTCCCTAGTAGAAAAAGTAATAAAGGAAACATTGTCCCTAAAGTCTCTTGCTGAATGCTGGGGCTGTATGAAGGAGATAATAACAATTACAAGCTTTCTTCTTGGGAGGTTAGAAAACAAACAGTGCCTCAAAAATGCATTATAATTATGCTGGTTTTCATGTGACCCACTGTGTATGTGTTTTTTTCTGTTTAGTAAAGAACATAATAGTAAACCTTTTTGAACAGGCAAGAAATATCAAAACCGGGCAAGTTACATCTGCCTTAGTCCAATTACAATTTCTGTTTTGTGTGCAAAATGCTTAATAGTACTGGAGTATTTTTGTCAATAGGAGTTTGTAGTATAGAAGGATTTGTACCTGTGTGCCTGTGCATTTACAAGCGTGGTCTGTGAATGAACGTTTCAGCTGCTTCTTATGTAAAGTGCTGAAACACTGGGCTCTCTCAAGCCTCTGCTCAGTGAAGCTCCAACATCTATGATTCATTTCAATCTTATTGGGGACCTTTTTTTAAACTGTGAAAAATTGTTGCTGTTGTACATTAGCTTCCTTAGATGTTATTGCATTAGAAGGACAGCACATGCTGCAGAAAATCAGACATCTGAGAACTCCAGAAATCTGGAGTGATGTATAGAATCCAACATGCAGAATCTTTTTTTCCTCCCTCAAACAGAGATGTACGTTATTTGTGATTCCCACAACATCTTTACACCACTGTGTGTGTTTTTTCATGGGGTGATCCATGATTAGTGAGGGATAGAGTCCGTTCAGTGTAAAAAGACTATGAAGACTATGAAAATGTTCTATGGTCTTGGAAAAGATAAATCATACAGGGAAAAATGTATCTTGAATTGTTACAGTCAAGTATGGGGAATACATATGATTTTGGGACTGGTCTGTTTCCGTTGCTGCAGACGCTTTCCTGTTAAAATGATAACTCAAAAATCATTTGACAGATCTTTTTCAAAGTTTGTAGAGGCATCGTCTGGGTGACGAAGTGGTTGAATTCAATTTTGACACAGATTGCCCCAAAATTTAAGCAGCGCCACATAGTAATATCAAAAAAAGGGCAGTTCTGACAGTTGGTCCAGTTAGGGTAGCTCAAAAGTTTTTAAAAGATCATTTTTGACCTTTGCCGAGACATTGTATGGGTGACAACATAGAACAGGGTTCTTCAAATCTGGACCTCAATTCCAAATCCAGGCCGTGTTTTCAGTTCTCCCTGGTGGTTAGTTTAATAATTACTGATTCTGATTGGCCGGAGGCTTCACACCTGGCTCACAGGTAAAGGAAGGCTGGGAAATCAGCAGGGATTGGACCTTCAGGACTGTGATTTGAATAGCCCTGACCTAGAACTTATTAAATCTTGAGAGAGATCACCCCAAAATTGAAGCAAGGCCGCTTAGTGGAAGTGTGAGAGTAGACAACAAAAAAACCTTATGAATGTGATTATTCAAGAAGTATTTGATGGATCTTATTATTGCTTTAAAAAACATTATATGGATGAAGGTCTACAGCTGATTCCATTTTCAGACAAAATGGCCCTAAAATGAAGCAGCAGCACCGTGTCGCAGCAAAGGAAGGAATGTCATCTGTAGAAGACACTGAGTCTTGTGAACACAGTAACTCTAAGAGTATCCTATGGATCAATCTTTGCGGGCACATTGTATGGATGACAAATTGGAAGTGATCAAATTCTGAGACAGATTGCCCCAAAATTGAAGCAGCGCCACATAGTGATATAAAAAAAGGTTAGTTTGAGACACATGATCCCATCAGCATGACAAAAAAATTTGGATCATAAAGTTTTCTGGTTTGTCATGTAAAAACTCCATAAAATTTATGGGACCTTGTTGGTCCTCAGAGATTTTTTTTGTGATTCTTTGTATGTGCATTCTAAGCCTCACCAATTGCTTATTTTTTACTGGGTTGGTTTGAAATTTGTACTGAATATCCAAGAAACCCTAAGGATAATGCATAGGATGTATTCATTAACCTTGTCAAAAGGATAACTCCATTTGTTATTATTTGAATTTTGATGGATCATAGTACCATTATATGGATGAGATTCTAAACCTGAAAATCGTCCCCATGCTAGACCACAAATCAAACCAAATTGGAACTACAGGACAGAAGGGAACAGAGGGTGAAAACAGAGGCTGCAGCCACCATCTCGTGAACACCAAAACATCTAAACATATTCCATGAATCTATTTGCAGATTTCCCAGGAACATTGGGTAACACTTTACATTAACTGCACCTTCATGATTCTTTTATAATGCATTCATAGAACATTCAGTGCCCCTACATAATGCCTTTATAGAGAATTTATAAAAAGCATGTAAGTATACCTTAATATCCTAACATACCTTAACAACCTTAATATACACTAAAAACAAACATTATATGATAATAACAAACATTATAATCATTTAATCTGATAATGTTTGTTATTAATGTATATTAAAGCTGTTAAGGTATTTTAGGATCTTAAGTTATAGATGCATGCTGACTATGACTGTTCTATGGATGCATTATGAATGTATTATGACAGTGCACTGAATGTTCTATTAATGCGTAATGAATGCTTTATGAAGGTGCAGTTAATGTAAAGTGTTACCAAACATTGTACAAGTCAGTGTTTCTCAAACTGTGGGGTGCAAGATGAAGTATTCTATAATAAAGTTACATTGTTTTCTCATCACTGGCCTTTCCATTGCTGCACATTTTATTGGTAGATGAAATGTTTTGTGGGGAACTAGGCAAAATTTATTGTGGGGGAATTTTGTCAAGTCACGTTTTTTTTTTGAGAGGAGGGCAGAGTACGTAAGGTAGGCTTCTAATAATAACATTTTTGTCATACTGTGATATTTTTGTTCGGAGAAATGTATCATGGGAGAACACCCCCAGATAAATTTATCATGGGGGAATTTAATCGTGTCACTTAGCCCTAGTCCAAGTCAGTGGTGGCACATGATAAAAACAGGTTCATATCCCATGATCCTTATTACATTATGACAAGTCACATGAAATGCTCCAGAGGTGCTGGGTGAATGGCCTGACCATGAACTACAATGAACAGATGCCAAGCTTCACTCTCTACTGTGTATATACACTGATCACTGACAAGTGAAGTGAATAACACTGATTATTTTTTTACAATGGCACCTGTCAAGGGCTCCATTGCATGTTATTCAAATAAACACTCAGTTCATGAAGTCGATGTGTTGGAAGCAGGAACAATAAGCAAGCATAAGGATCTGAACAACATTTCATCCATTTTCTGTACCAAGTTGTCCTATTCAGGGTTGCAGGGGATCCAGAGCCTATCCTGGAAACTATGTTTACAAGACAGGCAACCACCCATCACAGGGCAAACTCACTCCTGCATGCAATTTGGTAACTTTTTTCACCTTAGAATGTTTTTAGACTATAGGGGGAAGCCGGAGTACTTGCCAGGAACTTCACGACAGCACAGGGAGAACATGCAAACTCTACACACATAGAGCCATGCCAGAAACTGAAAGCCTGCTCCCAGAAGTGTGAGGCAACAGTGCTAACCACTGCACCACCACTCTGAGTGATTTTGACAAGGGCCAAATTGTGATGGCTAGATGAGTGGGTAAGTGCATCTCCAAAATGGCAGGTCTTTTACCTGTTCCTGGTATGCAGTGCTCAGTACCTAGCAAAAATGGTTCAAGAAAGGCCACCCAGTTAAGGGAGCCTTTGGCACCCAAGGCTGATCAAGAATCCCCTACATGGCAACTGTATTCCCTGATGACACTGGCCACTTTCAGCAGGATAACACACGGAATGGTTTGGGGAACATGAAAAAGAGGTGCTGATTTGCCTCCAAATTCCCTAGATCTCAATCTGATTGAGCATCTGTGGGATCTGCTGGACAAACAAGTCCAATGCATGGAAGCCCCACATCACAACTTACAGGACTTAAAGGTATTACTGCTAACATCTTGGTGCCAGATACCACAGGACACCTTCAGAGGTCTTGTGGAGTTCATGCTTCAATTGGGTCAAAGCTGTTTTGGTGGCATGAGGGGGTCATCAGGCAATATAAAGCCATCTGCACACCAAGATTCCTTGTAATTTTATGGGAATGCAATTGGTGTACTCTAAGAGAAAGGGCTCAGAGTCAAAAATATTTTGATTTGTAAATACTGTTCTTGTTGATTGTAGCTAGCCCCATGTATATACTATAAATAAGAACGTTTTTTCTTTTAGTTTCTTTTATTGTGTAAAAGGAATCTGTCAGTGTAGTCATGCAATTAAGTCTTTTGGGAAAACAGAGGATTGAAGTTTTCATCCGTCCTATATATTGCACAATTGCTCCATATTGAAAAATAAATGCTCGGTCCAGGTTTGAAACCAATATGGAACGAGATTTGTGTCATATACAATGGGCCATGCAATCTAACCCCCTAGCAAATTTTATCATTATGAGCACGAGGAGATGGGGGGTGACCTCCGTCATTGATTAAGATCAAAAGTGGCAACCGTTCTGGATACCGATACTTTGATCGATGTACGCGTGCATCTCCAGTTAGCCAAACATAATGACACCTTGAGGAAAAACTATGAGACTATAACAAGGGGGATTAATAACTCTATTCTTGGGTCAACAGAAGCTGGCATTTAGGGGACAAGATGAGGGTAGAAACTCCGACAGCAAAGGGTTTGTCTTTGGTTGTTGGACTTGCATTGAAATGTAATTTAGAAGCAAAACAGAAATATAAAGCTTTGTAGCTTACTCTTTAATATAAAAGGCAAATTCATTTTTAAAATGACCTTATTTATAAATGATAACTAAATAACCACAAATCATAGTATTTGTCCATTTTAAAAAGTACAGGAGAACTTGGAAGAAATGGGTGGAAAATTATGCATTATTATCAGAGATGTACACTACCAGTCAAAAGATTTAGTACACCACAGGCTTTTACTACTTTTCCATTTATTTCATAAACTGCAGATTTTTTATTCATGTTAAGCATTGGAAAGTTGAGTGAACAACTACAAATGAAAAAATGTCAAAGTCAAATAAAACACATTTCCTTTATAACATGGAAAGAGTGTGTAACAGCTCATGAGAGTTTTGAGTTTTACTTACACAAAAATGTTCACATTGTAGATGATTTGGGTCCAAGCAACTAGACCAGACGGGATCAACCAATCAGATGTCTTGGTCCTCCCTCCTCTAGTTGCTTGGACCCACCTCCTCTATGGTCTGATTGGTTATCTCTCTAATAACTCTAATCATTTTAAAACTCCCATGAGCTGTGTAATATTGCATGTCTGACATCCTATTAACTGGTTGTGTGGTGTTGGCATAGTCAGATTTTACAGTTGTGGTCAGAAGTTCACATACACTCATCAGGGGCATGAATGTCATTAATTTTGGACTTTTAATGATTTATTTGAACCGTTCTTTTTCCAGGGTGAAATAATTATACACCAATGATTTTTAAAAACAAGAATTGGGTGCACAAGTTTGAATATACTTTGGATTTTCTACAATCTGCATAGTATCAAAATTATACATACAGGCTCAAACATATACATACACCTCCTCTAATATTTGGTTAAATGTCCCTTAGCAAGTTGCACCTCGGCCAGATGCTTTTTGTAGCCATCAATAAGCTTCTGGCATAATTCTGGCTGGATATTTGTAGACCATTTGGTGGGTTTCCTGGCACAGACCTGGCTTTTAAGCATATTCGACAAATTTTCAATAGGGTTGAGGTCGGAGCTTTGGGAAGGCCATTCCAGAAGCTTAAAATCTGAAAGAATAACAGGCATATCTTCATTCAAACTACAACAAATACCCACAAGGTATCTTCATTCAATATCTGGGCTTGTATTCACAAAGCATCTCAAAGCTATAAGTAGCTGCTAACTTGCTGACTGAGGAGAAACTCCTAAAAATAATGGGCTTGTCAGTCCTAAATTTAGGACTCATTATTTTTTTTGACTAAGAGTAATTCACAAAGCCCCTTAGTGCTAAAAGTAGCACCTACGTCTGGGAGAACTAAAAAGTATTCAAGAGGACTTCAAACTCTCTAGGATCAATTCACAAACAGTTGTAAAATGGCTGCTGTCATTCCAAGTCGCAATGTTTTGGAAGCATTGAATGATGCTGAATTACTTAAATGGTACTGCCTCAATCGCCGGGGAATAATGACTGTGAGGGCGGCAACAACATCTCCAATAAACCGAAACAAAGCAATCAGTGCACAAATTAAGTGTTTCAAAATTCAATGGCAACAGGGAAAATGCAATTTTGCAATATAGACAACGTGGGGATCTCCCAGTCATCTGTACGCTGATCAATGATAAATGCGCTATGTAGACCCTACATGATGGGGTAATTCACATGTTTCCCTTTAGACTTTGGCTAAGTACAGAGAAATAAAATCAGCTTTATATCAATTGCATGTCTACCCAGGGTGATTGGTGCTATAAAGAGAAGACATGTAAAAATTATTGCACCAACTGGACTGGAGCCTCGGAGGACAGAGCGCCTTCCGCCCAGACTGGGATCACGCTGGGCAGCGCGTCGGCCGCCGGGACTGGGGCCTTGGGCGCAGGGTCCTCGGGCAGCGGAGCAGGAACCTCGGGCGCGGTGACCTCAGGTGCCGGAGCAGGAACCTCGGGCGCAGGGACCTCAGGCAGCGGTGCAAGAGCCATTGGGCCAGGAACCATGGAGGGCGGTGCAGGGGCCGCCGGGTCAGGAACCTTGGGCAGCGGCACAGCAGGAACCACGGGCGGTGGCACAGGAACCTCCGGGGGCGCAGCCGGAACGGGCAGGTCAGGAAAATCGGGGAGCTGAACTTCCACCACAGGCACAGGAACCATGGGGCCCCGAGCAGGAACCGGAGCCACGGATGGCAAAGCAGCAACCAAAAGAACCAAAAACATCATAAAAGCAGATGAATGAATATGGACGGCTGCTTCCGGTGAATGAGACCATTTTTCATTTCCAGATTAGAGTTCTTACTTTACAATAGGGAAATCTGTACTATATACTGCGATGTACTTGCTTCCAACAAATTGGATGACATGGTTTATACTAGGGTCAGGTAACTGGCATTTGACAATTTTCTCTTCACTGAAGTTAAATACAATTTTATGTCCATCCATAAATTATGTCACTATAGGCATTTGACAAGGCATCAGCAGGAATATTAACATATGCATCTGAGGCTATGAATGAAGAGTTCTGTTCTCCATCTTGGAGGTGTCAGTGACATACAGTATTAATTACAAACACTGTGAAGTTTTCATGATCAAGTGACAGCACGGTGATAGAAGCTGATGTATCCTTTGACTTTCCTCGAGAGAATGATGTTCATTGGTCGGCATTCACTAAGCATGCCTGACATCTAATGAACATACTACAGTGTTCTATGACTTTCAGCTCTGTCCATCATTTACATGTAATACAGCTATACCTGTCAAGATTGGTCACTTTCTTGTACTGTTCAATCAGTCATCTCCCGGTTTTGCCAGCAAGTGTCACTGGTCAGCCCATCTTCTGTTGTTTCCCAGGTCTGCCGTTCCTTCTGTGTTCCCCTGCTCCCTGAGCCACTGTGTGGCTGAATGGCTCAAGTGGGCAGCTGAGATCCAAGCTCCCCTACCATCGTTAGTTCATCTGTTAGAGATTTTGTACTTTGGTTTTTCACCTTCTTCTTGCACTCGTGTTATTTCTGTACTGATCCTTGTTTTTGTACCTGTTTCTAGCTATTTTTGTGTGTACCTAGATTTGTAATTATTTCCTGTATCTGCTACGTTTCCCTAGTGCCTAGTGTTTGACTGTGATTACCCTCACCTGTTCCTAATTGTCCCTAGTCTCCTGTTCAGTAGTTGATTAGTTATAGCCCAGAACTGTCCCTTGTCATGTGTATTTAAATGCCTGCTCTTACTCTGCTCCCCAGTCAGTCAATGTCTTTGTTCTTGTGTTTGTTTCTGTGTTGCTCCCTGTCTTGTTTACCTGATTTGTTTTTGACCCCTCATGGTCATTTGTTTCTAGTTTCTTTTGAGTTCAGTTTTTTTTTGTTCAGTAAAACCCATTTTGCCTGACAGCCATCTTTCTAATATGTCATGCTGTGACAATACCAGGATTTTGAAAACTATATAAACATAAATACTGTATGTTACAATATCAAGTCAGTTTCTCATGTGACACACATGAACTGAAATTGCAGTTCTTCTGAGCATGAAATAGCTAGAACAAAGAATAACTGAACAATTAAACACTGAGCAATAAAGTAACCATGTGTAACAAATAACAACTTGCAATTAAATACTGGGGTTGGGGCAGGGGAGTGAAAACACAAAAGCATATAAATAATACAAATAAACAGTGCTGCAGGACAGTGCATACAGACAGCAGACAATACAGACAAATAACACAAAAGCACAGGCAAGCCCTGGGTTAAGAACATACAACTTATGGAAAACTTATACTTACAAACGGACTGCCATAAAGTCTATTATATAAAAAATTTCAGATAAATACAATGGATCATAATAACGTACAAACACACTACTTTGTGACACTCATGAAAACATTTTATGGCTTCAGAGGTTCATTGGGTCGAGGTACAGTACAGTACAATATGTAGTTACTTTTTTAATTATTGTATAATTATTACTATTATTATTGTTCTGATTTGCTAACATTAGACTTAGCCTTAAAGATTTAAAGACAGACTTAGGGAATGGATCTCGTTCATAACCTGGGGACTGCTTGTATTACACATAGCTCTTGGTCACATGCCTGAGAGGTTTCCCAATAAAAAGAAGCCCAGGTAAGCACCGCGTTGGAGTCATTTGCACACAGCACGGTCTCCTTATTTTTAATCCACAAGTTCCACCAAGATATCACACTTTCACTCTTACAAAATATTTATTAACCCTGTCTGCTTCAATAGAGAAAGGATAAATTAGGCAAAACACTGCATATAAACCCTACAATGTCAATATGTGCCCTGCATATAAAATATAAAGAATAAAGCAAATCAGATGTAAACTATGCATTGTTATTCTAAATAAAGCAATTTGATCAAATAATATACAACTAATCAACTAAGGAGGTGAGAGAAGGTTTGAGATCTTACTCTGTGTGGCTGTAGCCATCACACCGCCTTTAAAACCCCAGGCTGCCTTGCAAGGTATTGTTGATGCTGAATGCCACATACTGAGCTTTCTTGCTTAGTGTTCTGTCTAGCCTTCACCCATCCTGCCTGCCGTGCTCCAGTCCTGTCCCGATTCTCTGGCTTCTCCCAGTGTACCTGCCTCCTGTCCCGAGCCCTCTGTGTAGGACTGATCCCTCTGGCCCTCAACCCTCTTGCTCTGTGACCCTGACCATGATCCTGCATGTTGATTCCAGTCCTGTCTGCTAGCTTGAAAATAAACTGTGTTGTCTGCAACTGAGTCCCCCCTGAGTGCTCCTTTTCATGACAGAGTACCTCGCTGGCACCATGGACCCCACAGACTTGCGGCACCAGCTGCAGGATGCCCTATTCCAGGGGTGGGGAACCTGATCCATGGAGAGCTGTTGTGGGTGCGGGTTTTCGGGGTGACCTCTCAATCAGCCAGTAATAAAGCAGTGGTTCCCAACTCCAGTCGTGGGAACTCACTATTATTAGCTGATTGAGAGGTCATCCTAAAAACATGCACCCACAGCGGCTCTCCACGGATCAGATTCTCCACCCCTGCCCTAACGCATCTCTGGTGATGCGAGGAGTGGATGGAGCGCCACTTTCTGCTTGCCAAATGACACATCAAATAGCCACACTGTGGATGCAGGTAGGAGTGACCCACAGGTAGCTCATCCAGCTCCTGGTCCTCCCTGCTGTGCCTGTTCTCAAGTTCCTAGGGTACTGGATCCAACCTGGGGAAGTTACTCCTACCTACAACGATCCTGTCCCAGTTCTCCCATAGTCCTGCTTCCTATGCCCAGTGACCTGACCTGGAAGGAACCAAAGGTGGGGACTCGAGTCACTGATTCACGACTGTACTCAGACTCAATCACAAATTTGATGACTTGTGACTTGACTCGGCAAAACTGATGGGAAAACTTGGACTCCGACTTGGGCTCTGTGACTTGACTTGAGGGTATAATCCCCCTTTGGATACAATAAAGTTAATTTGTATATTAATTTTCTGCTGTCTGCATTTTCAATTTGCTGAATGTAAGGTCTCCTGAGTTTGCTGGAAAGATGCATTAGTCATAGACAAATTAGTATTAGACAAATTGCATCACGAAAACGATAAACTAGGAAGTCACCAAGACCCTCAGGCTACTGTATTCCTTCAGTCCCTTGCAGTGGGCCTGCTACCTGACCTGGCTGGAGTACACTTGGAACTCCGATCCCTCTGACCCTGAGGTCTCTGTGTCTTGACCCTGACCAATTTTCCATTTTAGAAATTAATTACAGGGTAAATTAAGATTTCTTTTCCATAGAGTGAATGTTCCAATGTATCTTTTATCAATTTTTCTCTACAAGCTTCATCTTTTTAGTGTTCATCTTACATTATCAATCTCCATTGCTGCCTCTAGTTAAATCCCCACATTCATTACACTAGGTGTCTTGTTTAGTCAACAGGTTTGGTGAAATATACCCATATCGATCCGCCAAATACCCAATCACATTAAGAAAGGGGGTGAGATATTATTGCAAGCTCTTCCAAGCAAGAAATCATAGCAGTCATTGTGACCAGGTTCACCCCAACAAACTCTTCCAGTTATTATGTAGCTCCATTATGTAGGTACAAATCAATTTGTCATTTACCTGGAGAAATAATTATTTGATCCCCTACAAGCCAACAGGAAATTAGGTCAAGTACATGTGTACTAACACAACACAAGTAGTACTTAATTAAGTATTAACAGCATTGTCATTAATGGCATTACTTTGTTAAACAGTATTCTTGGGTCACTAACCTGTCTACATCTTCAACCTTATCACCATGGGAAATATCAAAGTGCTGTCTAAGGGCAACAGAGACAAGATTGTTGACCTTCACAAACGTGGAATGGGCTACATGACCATCAGCAAGCAGCTTGATGAGAAAGTGACAACTGTTGGTAAATTATTCACAAATGGAAGAAACACAAAATAACTGTCAATCTCTGTCGATCACCCTCGGTCTGGGGCCCCATGGTTTGTAGTGGCATTTTTTTTAAGTAAATACAAGTGATGCTGCTTATAAGATAGAGATTTTATGACAGATATTCCACAAATGGTTGTCATGAATGGAAGAACAATCACTAAGCCAGGAATTTCACATTAGCACAGTAAAGTAGTTGTTTGTTGCCTTAATTAAAAAAAATAAATCTTTTTAAATGTTAGAAAAATATATTATTTTACCATTTTTATTATTTTTATTTTTTATTATCCTTTTTACATTTATGTATATTTCATACTGTGTCATTTAAAATAATCAATGAAAACAGATTTCACAACGTGTTGTTAAAATAACTCATGAAATAATAGAACACTTAATACTGAATCACTTTCACATCTCATGTGAATGTTTAACCTTTAAGTACATATTGACTAATTTACAATAATGACCTGAATGGGGAAATGAGGGGCATACTTATTCTAACAAAAGCAGTGATCCGGGCAGTTGGGTTCTAACGTCAAGAAAGTAAAGCTAACAGGTGCTGTTGCTAACGCACTTCCTGGATGTTGTTTGAAGCCGTGACTCAGCGGTAAACTTGTTCCAGAAATGCTAACATGGTACATTGTGCCCTTATTGCACGGTTATCTACGGTGACATCTTGACAAACATATATGCGTAATAGCACAAGCTAACTGGACTATCCTGGGCATTCCGCAGTGTTTTCTTTACTTGCTTTTTATCTATCTTTGAAGTACCCATTAAAACTCTGTTTCCTTTTTCAGGATTTTTATGATTATGTCGGAAGCAGACAGGTAAATAAAGAAATCAGAGACAGATACTAACCCCAATAGCTAGGTATTCCTCATCTGCTAAGAACAGTGAAATGAGAAAACAGATATTTTGAAATCAGCGACTCTATAATGGAAAACTATTTTCATTATATTAACATTCAATATTTGTGTATATATTAACATATTATCAATCAATATTAGCCATTTGAAGACATTCAGTAGTATTTAATTAGTTTCAACATTCAATTATATAAAAATATAATTATATCAAATAGAAAAATATTTGAATATTTTAGTTGTGTAAAACCACAGCCCTTAGGGAAAAGTAATCCGAAGATGGATTATAGATTGTTTTATATAATTTAGCTGACTTCCAGAATTAAAGGCTTCTTCAGAATAAGTCTTCATTAAAAACTGTAAAGCTGTATGCGAAAATCTGATCTTAAATAAATGGTGTTTTGTTTGAAACAATTTGAAATTTTGCTAGTGACAAAATTCTGAAAAGTGTATTATACATGTATCCGAAGCTTATATCCAAAACCACATACAAAGCAGTCCCTAGAACAGTTGTGTTTAAGGACCTTGATCAAGGACCCAACAGAGAAATCATTGAATGTATTAAAGGAATCATGAGATCAGAGGATTATCAAGGCATTTCAGAGCAAAATGTGATACACAGTGTCAGATGACTAGGTTTGGCTGGAAGATCATAGGTCTTCAAGAAGAACTGATTCAAAGCAAGCATCCAAAAGCACAAAAAAATTGATGAAAAAGTAAAATGGACTGTTTTAAACTGGCCAGCAATATGTCCTGATCTCATTCTGATTGAAAATCTTTAGAAGCTGGTTAAATCGGCAACAATTTTTTTTCTTTTTTTAAAATCTTTTTATTGATATAGCAAAAATTCATGATTCCAATAATGTTGACCAGAGTTGTACAACAAAAACACCACCAAATATGACAAAGATGCAAGCAAACTTTGTTGATGTCATGTAAGTATCTTGGTATGAATTAAAACAGAGGAGATATCCTGTGCTAAGATTGCAAAATTGAAGAGAATTTCACCTTTTTCCTATATACTGCATGTAGTCCCCATGGTTCAATCAAAGGTATTCTATTTGGAGCTCTTCTTGAAATGTCAGAAACATTAGAATAATTACTGCTGTGCATGCAGCGCTTGGCATAGTTTAACTTCTACACTAGTGCAACTCCCCTCTGTTTACTTCTATGTCACCAAGGGCACTAAACCAGAGCACTATAAAAAGCATTCAATGTTCTTTTCTCCACAGTGACCTTCTCTGACTGTGCAGATGGGTCTCATACATCAGCCAAAGACTGATTTCTTCAGCACTGCCATTTCCATGAAGATGCCAAGAAAGTCATGTAGCAAAAATTCATGAAGAGTCAGATAATATGCTAGTCAAAATGAATCCTAGCTACACAGCAAATTTATTCTAAAAATAAACAAAAACTATCAAAACATTATTGCCAGTAATCAGCATTTTTAAATGTACTGTTTGTTTTGTTGTTGTATGTTGCGGAATCTATAGCAACCAATGAGTAAGTTAACACTGGTTTTAATCAAGTTTAACTGTAAAATATTACAAAACCATTGTACCATGTAAAATACCATTACCAAATCTAAGGCAAAAATTCATCCTTGTTTTAGATGAATGAATGAAGATGATCTATTCTAATCATTTATTGCAGTGTTTCCCAATCCAGTCCTCGGGGACCCACAGAGAGTCCACGTTTTGTGGACTGTCTGGCAGGGAGCTTGGAGAGAGCAAAAACGTGGACTGGCTGTGGGTCTCTCATATCCGTTCATTTATCCTGAGCATAGTCACAGGACACCTGGGGTATATCCGAGGCAGCACAGGACACCTGGGGCATATCCGAGGCAGCACAGGACACCTGGGACATATCCGAGGCAGCACAGGACACCTGGGGCATATCCGAGGCAGCACAGGACACCTGGGGCATATCCGAGGCAGCACAGGACACCTGGGGCATATCCGAAGCAGCACAGGAAACCTGGGGCATATCCGAGGCAGCACAGGACACCTGGGGCATATCCGAGGCAGCACAGGAAACCTGGGGCATATCCGAGGCAGCACAGGACACCTGGGGCATATCCGAGGCAGCACAGGACACCTGGGGCATATCCGAGGCAGCACAGGCACTTGCCAGGGGCACACCCTGCACAGGTTCTTGGGTCCTTCTCTTCCACTCTCATGGTTCTTTAGGGACAGAGGGACACTGTATGTAAATCAACTGAAACGTTTGTTATTTTATTCAGTTTAACCTTTAATGACTTTGCAGTCAGAGAGACAGACATTATTTTACTTGAGCATAATATCAGCTATTTGTGCCTCATAAGTAAATATTAATCTGCTCTAAGTGGTATTTTTGACCAGATCATATAATACAACCTTGTATTACAATGTTACACTTTTGTTTGTGGGTGGAGTGGTGGCTCTGAGGCTAAGAATCTGTGCCAGCAACTGGAAGATTGCTGGTTGAAATCCTGTGAATGCCTAGAGTGATTCTACACCATTAGACTCTTGAGCAGGGCCCTTAACCTGCAGTTGCTTCATCCTGGGTATGATGTTAATCTACATCCAGCTCTGTAAGGGGGTCCTCCAACGTACAGGGAATAACTTGGGGGTTGGTGGCAGGATTGACACTCCAGCCACTGGAAAAAAACTCACACTGGTCCATTCGGTCTAGTGCAGTACTGAAGTATCGCCTGCCGCATGGCTGCATTCAGGTTCTTATCCCTGAGGTGGTTTGTCGTGTGGTGGGTGCAGCAACGCCCTGTAATCAGTGCATGCTCCTTACCTGCCTTTAGTCAAAGAAAGGCTATGCCACTATGCTCCAGGAAATGTATGGCAAACATGATTTACACACCTTCTCTTGTTTGGAGACGAAATTCGTAAGCTTCTTAGTATTGTAGATAGACTGTTTTGTTCTCTGCCACCACCTCATGTCAAGATGGAATCCATGTGACTTTAATACCTGTCTGCACCTTGCAATGCATCGATTGGGGTCTTCTGGCAGGAAGCCCTGAGTGCTATGTTCAGATTCCATTCAAGTTTTAGTCACTGGATGAACACATTCAGTGGACAGTATATAAAGCAAGCCTGTAGATTATTCTAAAGGAATGTGTTAAACTGCTGTCACAGATCAGTGGCAGCTGGAAAACAATTTACTTCAATATTCATGCCTAGTTGCACTTAGAAATTTCTGTTGAAACTCATTTAAATATATACTTAAAACTATTTTGTAGAGAATTTTGTATCACTTTATACAGTAGTCTTAAACTACATGTACCATTTGGTTGTTTGAATATAGTACACTGTTCATATTTATATATTTCTATAAGTTTTAAAAATTTCCCTTTGTGAGATTTAAAATTTGGTTTCACATTATACAAAATGAAACCAGTTAAAAGATGTAATGGAACATCACTAAACGTGGTACCTCTTGCACATGTTGCAGCCTTGAAGGTGTGCCTTAATCACTACTACACACTCCCATTGGAGGCCTCGGGAAGAAGGCGGTACTAGAACGACCCCCATCGTCCTACAACTATAGACCCCGTGAAAATTGTATTTAACCTCCAGAAGACAATTCGAGAGTCATCGGAAAGGGCTGTTTTTAATTACACAAGATTTGTTTTTTTTCCCAAGCAGAATTAAAGAAAAGAATCCAGAAACAGTGGAAAAGAAAAGGAGGTAAAGAAAAAACAGGGAAGTACTACGTAAATCGAGGAGTTCATCAAAATTAAGTGGCTCGCAACTGGTAAGTTCCTCAATAATTCTGATTTTAACGAGATGTAATTTCAGTGAGTAAATGCGAATGTTTGACAGGTTTATATCTGTACAAAGTGTTTTTTTCTTTGAAAAATACAGCAACAAGAAAATTATGTGTGCCAAAGAAATTCTAATATGGGGAAAGTGTTGTGTTATTTGTAAGGCTGATTCAAAATACTGCTCTTGCCTCTGTAGACGAATCGGGTTGACGGCGATTAGATCTCAATAGATTTTTTCCAGACAAACAAAAATGTCTCGGCCATGTGGCCCGTTAGTGTATTATCTCGGCAATTCAAACGCTGCCATTTACGTGTTCAGCCATATGGGAAGAAAGCGCTTTGAACATGTTGCCATTGTGAAAGTTTGCGACCTTTAATTCTAAAATGCATACACGATGCACTGAAACTCTGATCTGAAAAATATGTCCATAACTTGTGATACCAGCTTCTGCTGTAAAATGTAGATTATGTTTTCAATTTGATCGGGAAGTTTGAAGAACGTTCTAATTTAACGTGATTCTGTAATTTATCATGTCCTGTCTCGGTATTTGATTTTGTTTCTTTATTATAACAAATAAAGTAACATCCGAGCTCGCCGTAAAGACCTGACCTACTGTGTTTTTGCACATTTTAAGTAATCTAATACAATATTGCTAGTTTATTTATATCCAACGTCACGTTCCATTCAGTGTCCGATTTATGTTTACTTCGTTTATTTGCAAACACGTGAATACTTTACAGAAATTGCGCCTCCCCCACATAGACCGCAGCCAAAGCGTTCAGTCCGAAACCGAGAGGGCTAAAACTGAAGACACTCCAAGGAAATGGGGGCCGTTCAAATAAAACATTCAAGATCCACAAAAATGATCAATTTCAATGATCAGTTATCATTATTTTCTTGTTTCGCATTGTCGCATTAGATTAAAACGTGTACTAAGACACAATTCTAGACTGCATATGCAATGCAGTAAATATGAGGAAATAACTTATTCTAGTCGAATTTAAAACGGTCAGAAAAATAGTTAAGCAATGTAAGTGCAGTTTTGTGTATAAGACATTTAACTTCGTGATTCCATAGTTTCCTTTTAGAGGAAAGTTGATCATATCGCTCATTGACATACTGCATTATAGCTTTATTCTGCATTCTGGCTCCGATATAGTTGGCCCATAATTCACTGGCTGGGTTTGAGTTTCAGCTGTCCAGTTTTGTCAGGCTAAGGCTTGAAATAGCTCATATAACGTAGCAGTCTAAGTTATTATCCAGTCTATTTGATTGGCTCTGTAGAAAAAGACATGATTTGCATGTGACATCGTTTTTTCGGGATTGTTTTTCACGTCATTCTTCATTCTAGATCGAGTCAGTATTTACAACTATGCTGAATTTTCCCTGCACTGGACAGTGATCAACATTTTCTTGATTAGAGCAGAAATATAATGATTGGTGCTGTTACCGATTAATAATACATTGACATTAAAACAGTTACGATTACTCTGTTTTTTTAAAATCGAGGATTAAAATGGCCTTTTCCATTACTCGGCAATATGGCGCACGGAAGAGGGTCGCGGTTAAGGGTCCAAATAAAGAGCGAAGGCCCCAGTTGTATGGGAGCACATCGCATTAAAAGCGTATGAAAATACAGTCGTCGCAGAACTATCACAACAGCACGACTGCAATGGAATATCAAACTAGAAGAAGACATTATTGCGGATTAACCGTTAGTAGATAAATATAAGCATTGCCGACTTTGGTCAGCTGGCTGGCGAGAGATTTTGAATTCCAGACAAGTCTGTACACATATTTACATGCATGTAACAGTTTTATCACCTTGTAAATAATCTGTATGGTTTGCAGATTACCCCAACGCTTTTGATGTAGCTAATTTTAGGTTTAAAATGGAATAATATAGATTTGCTGTAAAATTTCTTGCGTGAGCCTGAGTATACGCTTTCAGACTCACGCTCACGTAAGAAATCTTATCAAATTTGTGTTATTCCATTATAAACTTAGAATTAGCTACATTAACAAAGCTGGGATAGTCTGCAACTGCTACAGACTATTTACAATGTAATAAAACTTACGCACACATTATCTATTATATATGACGCATATGTAATTTAATTTTTGTTAACGATATTGGAAAAAGCTATCATCGTTATTATTGATTGTGACAGTTTTTATATACCGTCATATTTAATTAGTGGGAATCTGTCAAATATGTTGGTGTTGCCTGGAGTTACCGACACAAAGCGTATCACTTGCAGTATCAGGAAGCTGAATTTCTTTCTTAGCCAGACAACGTGCCGGATTTAAGGTGACACTGTTTAAATGTCGTCGTTCACTTACGTCTAGCCCAGACTACCTTAAATCTTATAAGTTATCCGGCTAAGTAAGAAATCTTGCTTCAGCCCCCAGTTCTTATTCGCCTTTCTCATTCTCCTAGCTTATTTTGTTAAATTTCTTATGAACGGGGCACACCCTCTATGAGTGCTTTCAACAAGGATGAGAATTATCATGATTGCCTCAGAGAGCTCATGCAAAAGCAACAATAAACTTTAGGCCGATTTGTTTTTTACAAAGTCCCAGAAATATTTTAGTTTTGTTTCCTGTGTCAGTTAAAAAATGTTCTGTTGCTGTTTTTCCGATGTGGAAATTGCATGTGCAGGCCTAACCCGGTGGCGCAGTGGTTAGTCTTGTAGACGTCCACCCTCTTTGTGTTTGCGGAGTTTGTATTTTCCGTCCACATGTACGTGGGTTTACGCCAGTTCCTCCGGTTTCTTCCCACAGTCCAGAAACATTCAATTTACGTGTGTATATATCAATCATAGGAACTGTCCTATTCGGATTATGTCAAATAATATTTATGTATCTGTAACTGAATTTATCGGTCGCAAGGCATTGGTGTCACGTCTTACGTTAATCCCTGCCTTGTGCGCATTGTCTCAGAGATAGGCTCCAGACCTCCACCACCGTAATATTGGACAAATGATACACAAGATGAACGAATAAATTGTTTTATTGTCAGCTAATGTGCATTTTATCTGCACTCCAGAAACTTTGGGGCATATTGTCAATCTCATGAGGATTATAAGAATAAGAAACATATAAGAAACATAATACAAATGTTATTCTAGGTATACTGTTTACACAGAATACATTTGTAATTGACGTTGATGTAAGATTTAAAGATATTCAAGTGATAAGTTTTCATTCCAGATATTTTTTGTTTTCTTAATTTCAACTTCAATTTCTTTGACAGAAAACTTAGGGTTTTAATAAAGTTAATTTACTTGCATTTAAACATAGCAAATGAGACATTTGTCCATTGAGTAATAAATGAGTTAATAGTTAGCTGGAAACAAATACCTTAATATCAGTAAATATAATGTTCATCTGTCTTAATGAATACTCCTTACAATATCCTGTAGATTGGTTGGTGTGATTGTTTGAGTTATACCTTTGAATAAATTGTAAGTAGACCTACATTTCTTTCCGTTGTACAGTACATTATTGAAATTTCAGATATATTTTTGTATATTCTAAAAATAAACAGTTGGAGGCATAAGAGAATTTTTTGGTTGGTTGTTTGTGTTTACACTGGCTTGTAACAGCTGTTCATCACCACTGGAGGTAATGTCATAATTTCTGTGTGAATCACTTTAATTGAATGATGCCAAAGTTTTAAAGTGCCCTTGAGAATTTCCACTCAGACTATATCTGAGTCTTCCAGACACGTTCTGGTGGTATGGATGAGCTACGCCATTCAACTGTGAAAATTCCATGTTGCTTAAACATACCTTTTGAGGATATCTCAAGATTAGACTGGTTGTTATTTCGATGTTATTTCAGGACCTTCAAACTTAAGCCAAAAGAAGCTGAGGCATTCATTGTATTCCCCAGACAGTTTTGGGGCCAGTCTACCACTACAGATACTTGAGCCCGCTAATATGATAACTCAAAAAGTATTTGACAGATCTTTTTCAATGGGGGGCCAAATTGAAATTGATCAAATTTCGAGACAATCTGCCCCAAAACTGAAGCAGCGCAGTATAATGATAGCAAAGAAATTGGCAGTTTTGATACTAGATGTTGTTAGCGCGATAACTCGAAAAGTATTTGAAGGATCATATTCAGACTTCGCAGAGACATTATGGGGATGAAGCCCTGGAATTCAAATCCTGGATACACATCTCCCCAAAACTGAAGCAAACCCCATAGTGGCAGAAAGGGGAAGGGTGACTACAGACATCATTTGACAATGTGAATGTTATAAGTCAGTGTTTCTCAGGGGTACACAAAATCATGTTTCGGGGTATGCCAGAAATTCTGAGATTTAAATAAATTAATGCAAACCAGAAAGTTCTACTTTCTCATTGGCTTTTCCTTGTTTTCCCACTAAAGTTTGTAAACAGAAAAGGTCAATATGATATTTACACAATTTTTCTCTGGTACTGCAAAATACATACAACTTGTGAGCAAGAAAACAACTTAAGACTAAAACTCGCTTCTATAAAAGCCAACATTGCAGTTACATGCATCATGCTAAGCACAATCTTCTCAATAGTCAGTGGTGAGTCATTAGTTTTTTCCACATTGTGTGTACTAATGTGCATATTTAATTTATCGTGTGGGATTGACTGCACAATACTAATAATGCTTTTCCAATGCGCTGGGTACTGGAATTTTGGTACTTCAAAATAGAAACAAAGTGAATGATACTTCTTGTGTTCATTTTCCGCTGTTGTTAAAAACTGGTATCAGCACAGCAGCACAGAATGACATCATCGCAACATAAGTGTGGCATTTTGTACTGAATTCAAAAAGGGCTAATATATTATAGGGTGAGATGTGGGATATTAGGTGCTTTCACACCGAAGTTCTGCATCCAGATCCTGGATTACAAGTCCCTGGGCCGTTTTGACCTGCAACTTTTGTAGCTCCTGGCCATTTTTGTGTATCATTTTCACACCACACAACAGGAACTGGAACCATAATGCTAAATAAGCATGGGAGACACAAAAAAAGTTTGCAGGTTAAACTTCACACATAATTTCATACAAAACTATACCTCCATGCCTAAAAAAGGGAGGATAGATAAGTTGTTTGGTTAGTTATTGGGGATCTATCATGGTCAAAATGGGACACAGCCTTTTGTTTATATGACCCCCAAAAAGTTCATGATTTTTATTAAATCTGCCCTGCAGATCGATCTTCCGTTTTCTATAGAATAAACAAATGTTGTAATGTTATTCCACTAATACGTACTCGCTGCCAAGTTTCACTGCTGGCACCGGCAATATTAGACAATTGTATATTATTTAGCGATCAAATTTTCTGATGCAGAAATTGGCAGAAGCAAAAAATATATTAATTGATGCATTAAATGTTATTGGGGTACAAAAATAATTATATCTGCTCAATTTTTGCTCCACTACATCTCTTTTTCTGCACTTACGCATAACTTCCATCTTAGTGCTGGTGTTGTGGTCAACTAATAAGCAAGTTTATTGCTGTAAGTGCCTCCCCAGTAGTTTGTGTTCGAATGAAAGGTACCTAGTCTGGAGTAGGTACAAAAAGAGTGTTCTGGAACTGCCTCCAAGAAACTACAATCGGGCCGAGTTCCTATGGTGTGAACACGCCAGAAGTTACTGGTTCTGGAAAAAGGCTGTGGTTCCAGAAAAAGTTCCAGCAGTGTGAAAGTGCCTATTGACATCACATGCAATTCTTACATTGTAAGGAACGCAATAGTCAGTTGGGTTGAGATCAGGCTTTTTTACTATTTATTTTTTGTTAATTTTCCAATATTGTGCAGCCCTACCATATAAATTAAAATTTCACTTTTTTATTTCTTGTCATGCCATCCAGATCTCATGGAATCTGTTCCTCTGACCAGGTTGCAATTAAAGCTTGGTAGTCTTCATCCCCACAACCATTATTAATACTTTTTTTTTGCTTACTTTATCATTGTTTTCAGATTTTATTACTATGCTTTTTCAAGATGGTGGTTGTATTTTGTGTTTCTGAGGCAAGTTATTTGCATAATTGGTTGAGCATTACAAGTCCCACCCCAAGGTACCAACATTCCCCCAGTCCCCCAGTTGGAATGGTACTTTGGGAGTGGTACTGCGCTGGAAATCGATGGAAAAAAGAAAGTACAGATGCTCCTCTCCTTACAAACTTTCAACTTACGAACTTTCAAACATACGAACGAAGAGGACTGTAAGTCCAAATTGTGTTTGTTGGGCTCCCTTTTCCTGTCCGCAACATCAGTTTTTTTTTCTGTGGGCCAATTCCGCCTAGTACGACTTCTGGCCGCTACTCCCGTCGTGCAGCAGCGTAGCGTGCATAATCCCGGCATCCTAGTTCTTAGTACTTGCGTATGCCCTTAAAATTATGTTGAATAACGACTTACAAACATTTCACGTTGCGAACGGCCGTTCGGAACGTATCTCGTTCATGAGTAGAGGAGAGTCTGTATTGTTTGTTTTGGGTTCTGAGTCCAGTGGTTAAATCAGTTATTCCTAGTTAATCCTAAGTCTAAATCTAGTTATATCCTAGTTCAGTTTTGCTAATTTTTGACTGCGCACAGATCGTATAAAATAATTATTTTGTATCTATTTATAATCACCTAATAAGTCCTTATTTAAATTCTCTATCTAGAATCTTTAGCACCTATTTATCGTTCCTTTAAATCAGTAACCTCCCCCCACATATCAAACTCAAAATTCAACATGTATAAATGGAAAAACTAAATCAAATTGTATACCATTCAGGCATAACAATATCCAAGGGTTAATATGCTGTTCAATTCAGGCATAACAGTGTCCAAAGGTTAATATACAGTTCAATTCAGTTCACTATATCCTAACTGCACACGTTGTAAGAAATTCAAGTTCCCTCTACTCATCCTTCACCGTTGCTCCATGGGTCTAGCTCGCCACCCTGCTATGAACTCTGTTCGGGTGGGTCCCTGTTCACCGAAGCACATGCAGGAATATCTGTTCTAAATCTTCAGAAGTGTCAATGTAGCGCAGAAAAAAACTATTTATCGTGGCTTAAAACATTTCTTTCATCTCCCTTCTCCTTTAGTTTTAAAAAAAAATCTTCTTACACCACATAAGCTGTAAAAGCTCATGATCAACCACAGGTGTGTCACTGTTGCAATTTACCTGGTCAACAAAATAGCAGGGGGGGTTGGCGATCATCTTGTCTCCGGGCACCTAATAAGACATATGGTAGGACTGCTTGAGAGGGTATACAGCAATACGTTGAATATCTGTGGCGGTAGGTGATTGTAAAGAATTAAGAAGAACTGCTATGTGGAAGCAAAGGAAGGAAATGGAGACTGTAAAATACACTTGGTCTTGTAAGCTATAACTCTAAAATTATTTGATGGCAGTATATTAAGTAGCTCTAAAAGTCCATGACGGAACTTTTTCAGAATTTGCCGACACATTATCTGGGTGAAGGTGAAGAAGTGGTCAAAATTGCAGCAACATCGCATAGTGTCAATAGAGGAAAGGGCAGCTCTTGAGACTTGATCTTGTTAGCATGATAACTCAAAAATCACTTGTCAGGTCCTTTATAAACCTTGCAAATCTTGTGAGCACATTCACTCAAAAATATTTGAAGGATCTTTCTCAGCCTTTTCAGTAAACACATTGTATGGGTTATGATGTGGATCTCTTCAGATTTTGGTACAAACCCCACCACTGAAGCAATGCTGCTTAATAGCAACATGGTAAGGGTGATTTAGACTGCATGCTTTACATTAGATTGTATAGATTATAAATATGTAATGAAAATTGTGAAACATACCTAAGGCTTCTGAAGTTTCCCGATTTCCTCTGCATTTTCTGTAATTACCACTACAATTCCCACCATTTGTCTCTTCTCCATTATTACCATGGGACACCAATTTGCGCACTGCAACCGCCTACTGTACAGAGTGATGTACAACATGCCACACACAGCGAGCTACCCCCATAGAGCCATGATGAGCGATGCTCTTTTCTCCCACTGGACCCTTCTCCACAAATTGCCCCAAAATTGAAGCAGCAGCACTAGGTGGCAGCAGAGGGCAGAAAGGAAGATTGCAGTAGCCATCTTGTCAACCCAGCCATTTGCTATCTAAACGTATTCTTTGGATCATTTTGTAAAGAATACAGACTTCCCAGAAACAATATAGAGGTGAGGAGAAAAAGAAGAAGGGGAGGAAGAAGAATGTGGTCAATGATTTTCGGAATATTCTAAAATATGGTTTGTATTTTTTTTTTTTGCCGCTCAACAGATTTTATCAGTAGCAATCTGGTAGCAGGCTGGCAAACTTTGTGGGGAACTCAACAAAATGTATAGTGGGAAATTTCATTAAAGCCTCAGGGGCTATTAATAATAATAATAATAATAATAATAATAATAATAATAATAGTGGTGTATTGTAGTTTAGTGAAATTTATCAAGGATGAAAACTGCCACTTGGCGAAATTTATCATAGGGGAATTAATGTGTCATTTAGCCCTAGTCCTAGTCAGCACATCGAAGAACAGATACAGATCTGGTGAACCTGTGTTGAGACAAGTTACAAAAATTGGGAAGAGTTTATAGGGTAGGCTTGGGTGGATTTACATTAATATTTTCTGTTTGCTACGGTTCACTACCCCCGCCCCCCTGCTGCCCATATAGACCGTATGACAGTATGAAAAATTAGATGCTGCCCAAGCTTAATGTAGGGGGGGCAGGGATAAAAGCTGGAGGATGTGGTGGGAGTCGGGATTAAATAGGGGAGATGAGGCGACAGGGCCATCCAGGGAATATATTGTTGTTATTTTTTGTCAGGTTCATTGCCATTTTTATGCATGCTCATTTTAAGTTAAATATAACAATTTTTTGTTTGGTAGTATTTAGTTTTCACAAATTTGGGATCTGTACGTTTTAAAGACTTTATGTTCACCCCACTGTGCAGCTATTTGCCAGCAAACTGGAGCTTGTGTGTGTTCAGTCAAGAACAATCTAGGTTGTTGTAACATTTGAAGAAAATCACAACTGGGTCTGTATGTGTGTCTGTTTGGCATTACTTGAAAGTTATACCATTGATGTGTCTGTTTTGGTTTTTACTGTTATGTTACAGAAATTATTGGTCACAGAAAGTAATAAACAGAATATAAATATTTATATACATAATGAATATAAATAGTATAAATTATATTTTAGGACATGGCCATAAAGACATATGAAAAGAAATACAGTTAATCACCTAATTGGTGGAGAAAGATGTGTAATGTACAATAAATGGATAAGCATAGCTTCACAGTTATGTGTCACGACCAGGACTCAGTCATATATATCAGTCAGATATAAACACATTTATTGGCTTTCACATTTCCAGTTGATCAATCCAGTACTTCTGGAAATTGTAGAGGTTGGGGGGGGTGGGAGGAGTCAGCATTAGAGGGGGGGGGAGGGTGTGACAGAGCTGTCTGGGGAGTATTCTGACATTGTCATTCTGACAACATAGTATTAACTTTTCTAGTTAATACTAATTATTAAAATCCATAGGTCCAGAGGGGAACATCTTAAAGAACCACAGTGATATGAAAAAAGTGTACTTGGGAAAATCACCTTCATGTTCTATCGATTGATCCATCCATCCATCCATCCATCCAATCTGCTTTCTGTTTGTGGGAACTTTCTAATAATGCAAGCTACTTTAAAAGTGTTTAATGTTCAGATATTCAGATTTTTTAAATATAAATTTGGGGTGAGTTTCTCGAAGACTTCTTAACACTACGTCGTTCGTTAGTTCTATCTTTTAACACATAACTTACGAATGACGTAGCGTTAAGAAGGCTTCGGGAAACTCACCCTTGGACTGAATATCATTCTAGCTTAGTGCAAAGTCTACTGTAAGGTTCCATTATGTCCATTAATACTTTAACGTAATTTTACATTCATATCAGTATCTCACTCAAAAAAAGCAAGGTGATTTCTTAAAGAATTCAGCTACTGACTGCCCCAATACTACTTTTACGTGTGTTCTGGCATTGATTTCCACTTTAGTCTTATATGTGACTCATTGGTTATGGAATGCGTTACCATGGAGAGCTATCGTTAAGACTTTTAAGTGGAGAGCTATTTTTGATTTTCGCTCTTACTTTTTGATATGATTGCGGCATAGGATGTAAAGCACTGTAGTCGAATTGGGAAAGGACTATAACAGTTAATCTCAACTCCGTTGTAGTAATGACTCTGTTTTCTAAAATGCTAGGGACTGCCATCTGAGAGAATGGCGTAGTCTAGATGGAATTCCAAAGCAAGATTAGGAATACTGTCCCTTTATGGCATTGCAGCTCATGGAATGGAAAAACTGTAATTTCTTTTATTTTCTTGATATGCGCTGCTGATACTTAGATTTTAAAACATGTCTTGGTTCTCTTTAAAATGGCTTTGAAATTTCAGTCATATAAGGTTATGTTGTAACCCATCTGCTTGAAGTGAATTAGCCCATATCTGACTGAAGTTTTAAGCACAATATAATATTCCATCTTAACATGCATTATTAATAGAGGTGTTTTGAAAGAAAGGCAATTTTCTGTACCTAGAAATGATTGAAGACTTAAAGACCTTTTTGAAAATGCAAAAAAGCAATTTTCTCTCTGGATGGTGCGGTGGCGCAGTGGGTAGCACTGCTGCCTTACAGTAAGAAGGTCCCGGGTCTGGTCCCGGGTCCTTTCTGTGTGGAGTTTGCATGCTCTCCTTGTGTTTCTGTGGGTTTTTGCCGGGGGCTCCGGTTTCCTCCCACGGTCCAAAAAGCATGCAGGATTGGCTGATTGGTGAGTTGAAATTGGCCCTGTAGTTGTGTGTGTGCCCTGTGGTGTGTTGGTGACTGCTCAGGGTTGGTTTCCGCCTGTGCCTACTGTTCCCAGGAAAGGCTTCGGTCCCCCCCACGACCCCAGTTGGTATTAAGTGGTTTTAGAAAATGGATGGATGGATTTTCTGTCTCCTCATTATAGAAGCAAAAAGAATCATAATAGAAACTCGTTAGAATTTGTGGAAGTCCTTGAAGGTGAACATGCTGGCAGTATAAGCCAATGCTAACCATCCCACCCCACTTCCAGCACTAATAAAATGCTTGTAAAAATTACTGTGGCTACATTAACATCCTGATAAAAACAATAAACACTTTTCACTCTCCATTCGATATATAAACTACTCCAAAAGCAAGTAGAGCCCCTTCTTATCTGCACTTTACAGCTGATGAGGCCAGTGGAAAATTCTAAATGTGTTTGAATTTCCATGCCCTCAGCAGCAATTGGCATTGCGTGTGGTACTGGCCACTTGGTCTTTTTACGGCAACTACTCGGTGACTTTATCTCATGAACAGTTCACCAGCCAGCATGTAAAATCCAGTGTATTTGAGCTGATTGCCAGTTTGTAAAGACAGTACTTACAAAAATGCTAAAATAGGCTCTCTGTGATATCGCTCAGGTAACCAAGGTACCAGTTCTAGAAAAACATCACTGTCGTACTTCACTTTTGATCTAATTGAACTAATCAGTTAATCTTAAGTGGATGTGTTATGGACTATGGTCAATTATTATTTGTTTTAATTATTGACCAAATAAGCACACCACTGTTGAAAAATAACAAACTCTTTATTCCTCTAATGCTCTCTGTGTTTTTAGGACTCATTGCCTTTTTCAAAACGTGAATATCATCTTAAAAATACTCACAAATACTCCATTACTTCTTATGTTGGACATTATTAGTTGAACATTTGACATTTGTACTACACAGTAAAATATGTGGAAAAAATGTGGAAAAATAGGCCAAGTTAATGATTTATTAGCAAAGTTCAACATTTCATTACAACTACATTGCAATCAGCTACAGTATAACTGGGTCATGGATTTTTTTTGATCGACCTCAGTGGCATTAGTGCCATCATTAAAGCAAACTATCAATATGTTGAATCTGATCACTTGTAAAGGTACAGCCCATGTGGACTGCTAAAAACATCCAAACAATTTGAATTAACACATGGAAGCTTGATTACATATAATACAGGCCGCTTTATTTGTGTGTGTGTGTGTATATATATATACACAAACACACACACACATTTTGGATAGGGGCGTTATTTCCTTGGAAATCCACCTCTCCAACATTAGATGAAAGAAATCCTTAATGTGTGAAGTGAGAAGTTTTAGTTAGGTCCAAGCTTTGTTGTTTTTGTTGCCTGGAATTCGTAACACGTAAATCAGAAGCTGCACCGTAGTCCTTCCAGAGTTTATTTTTAGGCAGACTCATTAATGGACTCGCATGAATGCCCATTTCTTTCCATCTTTCCATGTGTCCATTCTGAACAATGGCTTATCTAGCTGTACAGTGGCAGTGACCCAGAGCTTGGGAAGCACAGAACAAACAAAAAGGTGTTCTCTGGAAGGCTGGGAAGCCATTTACGCAGTAATGTGTCAAGGGCAGCATAGTGTCACTAGTCCATATGAAGTGTGGACATCAAAGCTGTAAATCAAAACACTACCTGCTGAGCCGGCATGTCACCTGGGACAGAATACGGAATGACACGTTACCTGGGACAGAATACGGAATGACACATGTCACCTGGAACTAAAATACTGAATGACACATGTTACCTGGGACAGAATACGGAATGACACATGTCACCTGGAACTAAAATACTGAATGACACATGTTACCTGGGACAGAATACGGAATGACACATGTCACCTGGAACTAAAATACTGAATGACACATGTTACCTGGGACAGAATACGGAATGACACATGTCACCTGGAACTAAAATACTGAATGACACATGTTACCTGGGACAG
>JAODKC010000107.1:26563592-26600876 GCA_026777985.1 Mormyrops attenuatus
AAAATACCGAATGACACATGTCACCTGGGACTAATATACCGAATGACACATGTCACCTGGAACTAAAATACCGAATGACACATGTCACCTGGGACTAAAATACCGAATGACACATGTCACCTGGGACTAAAATACCGAATGACACATGTCACCTGGGACAGAATACCGAATGACACATGTCACCTGGGACTAAAATACCGAATGACACATGTCACCTGGGACAAAATACTGAATGTCACATGTTACCTGGGACTAAAATACGGAATGACACATGTCACCTGGGACTAAAATACCGAATGGCACATGTCACCTGGGACAAAATACTGAATGACACATGTCACCTGGGACTAAAATACCGAATGGCACATGTCACCTGGAACAAAATACTGAATGACACATGTCACCTGGGACTAAAATACTGAATGACACATGTCACCTGGGACAGAATACCGAATGAGACATGTCACCTGGGACAAAATACTGAATGACACATGTCATCTGGGACTAAAATACCGAATGACTGAATTCACAATCAGAATAGGTGTTTTATTCATCTATAAATATGTATCTTTGAGGAATTATCTTGTCAGTCAAATATCATTGTTTGGGTTTATAAATGATGTGTTTCATGAAACAGAAGGCATTTGACAGAGATTCCTTTCTCATATTCCTCACCTCTTGCAAGCATGTCCATCTTGGAATCCATTTGTCACCCTCACATGTACCTTGAACACAACCTATTGCTAGGAATCCTAGGGCCAGTGTCTAATGGGGAATGAACATCTGTCAGTCTGGATGAGAAGATGAAGACATTCTTGGTGCAAAACTGTAATGATTATTTTTACCTTGTTAGTCCAATTCAGTCATCTCTTTTAACCCCCTGGATATTGCAGCACTGATTTTAAATGATGTACTGACAGAAATTAGGAATCCGCCCAGCAAGGGGTGGAACACAGTGGATAGAAGTTCAGGTCTTTCAGGGTCATGGGACAGAGTTGAGGTTCAGCAATAAATGCCACTGGTTTCATTTTACTGTATGAGGTTCTTCAGAAATTACGTGTGAATCATTAACCAAAAATTTAGTATTTTGAATGTTTTTTTAATGAGGCTTCATTAAATGAAAAGTGGAATCTATGACAAGTGGTACAGAAAAATTTTATTCAAATATGGCCCTACATTCACTGCCATTTCATGGCTCAGAATATTTAAAAAGTACTTGAAATTATACTATCCAATGATTCCGTAACTGTATTATTCAGAGGGATGATATGTATGGACTTTTTGAGCACAACTAAAAGGGGACAGCCTTAAGCAAACTACTTTCAAGTATAAAAAAGGAAACGGACATAAAGATCCTATGGAGCAACAAATTGTAAGCTGGTGAGAACCAACGACGGAGCCTTTCATCCTTCAGAACTTCTGGAGGAACTTGCATTTCACTGCTGGTAGAAAAATTATGCCAAAGGAGATTGGCTCCAGTACCAACTGATTTAGGGTCATACTGCCTAAAATCCAACTCCATGCAATGAAATTATATCCTGGACCAACAATGCTGCTTAACCCTGAAATCTGCACCATAGTGCCATAGAAAACAAAAACCTTGTGAGAGAGGAAGAACCCAAAGGTTGTTCTCTGCCGTTCTCTGTCACAGAGTGTCACATTGTGTGGCATCTAACTGTGTGTTTAATAGGGTAATTTAGGGTATGAAACTCCCTAAAATTCAACTTAGCCATTAAAGTCATCTCACTGACAATGGAGTAATGCTTTTTGTGTTTGCAAATAAGGCCACATAGCACTGGCTATGCACAAATACGCCTTGGTGGAGAACTCTGGCGGCTTTTTTCTGAATATATATTTTGTTAGTTTTCTAACAATGCTTTCTTCACTGCAGAAGCCCCAGGAAACAGTGAGCACCTCATACACGGGATATACAGAGTGACATCATGGAACCCGCCCAATCCGAGATGAGCATTCTGACCAATGGCAAGAATGACCTGGGAGAGGACATGGGCATGCCAATGAAGACGCTCCTAGAGGATGATCAGTGAGCATTGGATCCTACGTAACGTTACAACTTTGTAACACTACAGTCTTGTTAGACTGTCCTGCATACAAGTTTCACTTCAGTCACGCTGACATTTATTGTTGTCAGCCGTCCCTTTTGTCATTTGCATCAACAATTGATGGTGGCACGTTATATGTAAAAAATTTTAAGTAGTTATGTTTAATTACAAATGTCTTTAAGTCATGTGTGTGATATCTTTAAAATCAAAATCTGATTGTTTCTTAGCAACAATAATAATATCATCCTCACGAACAACAACAGCAATAATAATAATAATAATAATTGTGATAAAGGGTCCACTAATTTGTGATTCTTTACAGAAAATGCAGAATACTATTCTTTAATTTTTTTAATTTATTAAGTGGCTGGTGAAAACTAATACCAGAATACTGGACCTTACCAGCAGGATTAAGAAGAAACTCTTTTAAATGTGGACATAAACATTGACCAACATGACATCATGTTCAGCCCAACAATTTATCTTGCTAGTTGGCATGTTTTGCTGACGTGTTTTCCAAGCTTTTCTGTGACTGAAATATGGATGTTTCACTGGTTAATAAATACCTGCAGATTTTGGGTATAACGGACTGTTTTAATATTACGCAGAATGTCCCTTATATTTCTGATTTGATTTTTCCAAGCTCCTGTGCTCAGGGTAATTGTGTTTCACTTTTTTGTCATTTACTGTCATATATTTACTGTTCTATTGATAACTATTTGCTCACAGATCTGACCTTCTAATGCTCAAATAATGCCATCATCCATTTAAAAGGTGCTGCTTGTCAGAATTATTTTCTGAATCTTCAAAATGCAAATAAATCTGATGACTGGGCTTTCATCCATCCCATAATGGTAGCTGAAGTGTGTATTTAGATTGTTTTTCGCAGCTATTAGATAAGAGGTTATCTTTCTTTCCACTACATTAAAACTAATAATAATAATAGATACTTTATTAATCCCCGTAGGGAAATTGCCTTTTACGCCTCCCTCAACTTGCTCTTTGCAGAGTAAGTTGTCCGCGAGGGGCTGCCACCTGTAGTGGCGCCCAGGGAGCTGGGGATTTAGGGCCTTGCTTAAGGACCCACAGACATGCTGAGGCTGGGTTTGAATCGGCGACCTTGTGATTACAAGCACACAGGCTTAGCCCACGGAGCCACACGCTGCCCCTGAACTTGGATGTCAAAGAGGTTTTGATAAGGAAATGAAATCACAGTTCTGGTCCACCATATAACGTTATCATAAATTAACAAATGCATGCGTGAAAATGTCATGCATTATCCCACACCTTATCACACCAGTCATCCCTTTTTAATATGCGTCGTTTTTCAAACTGCAGCACACTTGTTGTCATCAAAATTGCATTTCCACCAGGTTGTGACCAGACTATTTCTGTGACCTGTTTTAGATATGAGGATGGTGAAGGGAATTTGGCAGAAAGTGAGGAGTTCCTACCTTGTCCTGAGGGAAAGAAGCCCACACGATTCACCGATGTGAGTACTATGCTATGTTTATGATATACTATGTTTTCTTTTTTAGCTTTTGATTTTTATTGCTAAATTAACGGTGGAAAAACTCTTGGAAGGAACAAACTTCAAAGTTTTCTTCAAAAATGCATTTCCAGCAGCCCTTTTTATGTTTTTGACAGTTTGAGGGAAAGACCTCTTTCGGCATGTCAGTGTTTAACCTGGGTAATGCCATCATGGGAAGTGGAATTCTGGGATTAGCATATGCTATGGCCAACACTGGCATCCTCCTTTTCATGTGAGTCAAAGAATTTATTTCACTTATTTGTTTGTATCTGCATGTTTGTATTGATGACAGTCTGGGTATTCAGATTTTTTTCCCATTTATTCCATGGCATCCTTTGCTGGAAGAAAGACACCATAGCTGATTTTTTCAGAAGCATAAGAGATACACACAGACAGCTGAAGTAACTGTCAAATGATAAAAATGTTTTGCCCTTATAATGTGCAGTATTCTCTGTGTAGTGTTCTTACACCTTCTTACTAAACATTTGAAATTAAATGAAATTTATTCAGTTTATTCAGAGCAACTTCTATGAGTTGTAAATGTATACTCCTACCCCACGATATGACCTGCAATTAATGAAGATATTAAATAAGTCCTCTCTTAGAATCCATCTTCAGTGTATCTTGCACCGCTATATTTAAACTATGAATGATCTTGATGTCAGTTTTTATAATTTAAATTTTACAGCTTAGGATGTCTCCTGGTTTGGATAAACCCATCACATTCTTTTCTCGATTTTGTTACAATAATTTGACTCAGTGTCCTTTTAACGTGACTGTGCTGTGGTCAGTGTTTATCAGAAATTTTCATTTTGGGAAGTGTTAATAGCTGGATAAATTAGTAATATAACGGCATATTAACCACATAAAGCTTTTGGAAATGCTGTATATGCAAAATAAATTGTGAAATCGTAGCCTCTGTTTTTAGATGCAACCGTAGATAGGATACATGACATTAGTAATTGCTTGAGCAGGTTGTGAGGACGTACATGGAGTGTGTACAGGGGAGCGCTGAAATAGATGCGACCTTGGCTGTAACCATATACATCACAGACTTCAGGAATGTTCATCACCGCCCTCTGGGCCGCCTGTGGGTGGGGGGATAGTGGGTGTGGTCAGGGGTGGGGTTCTTTGTTACATAACTGCTGCTCGAGTTACTTCACCTCACCTAGTAAGCACACTGAGGTATCCATGGACCATTGACAATAGCCATTTCTGTCCCCCCAACATATAAAAGAACGATCCCATCCATGCAGCCTTTCCACACCCACCTTCATCCACACCCACCTTTATCCACACCCACCGATGCAGCGGACCCTTTTACCAAACATGATGATGTTACAGAGGGTGGTGTATGATGCTGGGCGTTAGGACCCATGATTGGAAGGTCTTCGCATGCAAGCACAAGGACAATGAAGTGTCGTTAATTATACAATAAGAGTAGTTAGTTATGCTTCAGATCCTGTTAAAGATAGGGGCTCTCCTTTTTCTAGTTGTAATGCACTTGAAATGCACGTATTTCTACATGTTCCGTAGTTTTATCTATTTAATGTTTTACCATGTGACTCATTTTTCATTATCCAATTTAGTCATGCCCTGTGCCCATAGCTTCCGAGATATCCGCAACCCTGCGGGTAGGGAAAAAAGAATGAATAAGTCAAGTCAAATTTATTTATAAAGCGCATTCCAAAACAACATTTGTTGCGCCAAAGTGCTGTACAATGCATATAGACAATTACACACGATTAGAATAAGAGTTTAGAAACAAAAATAAAGTATAAACAGGCCGGTCTTCAGTGACAGAGCATCAGGGTGTTTCAAAAGCCAGGGAATAAAAATTGATCTTTAAAGAAGATAAAGGAGGATGACCTAATGTGAAATGGAACTGCATTCCAAAGCTTGGGAGCGGCTACTGAAAAAGATCAATCGCCGTTACGTTCTAAACCGGTATGGGCAATAAATATACAGTTACACAGGTGATGTATTTGTATCCTGTTCTTTGCAGAGGAAATACTTGCAGCTGCACAGAGATGCAGATGTGTGCTACATGTTCTCGCAGCGGAGAATATCCCTTCAAATACATGGCTCATCCAGTGAAAGCCATTAGCTTTACATACCATGCTAACAGTGATGATGGGTTTTGAGGCCAAAGATGATTCCTCTCAGCACAATTTAGATACTTAAGAATCAGCAAAACTTCAGTTGTCTATATTTTTCCAAAACTTATGCAGTGGCTCTGATTAAAGCCAACAAAATAATAAGATGCGTAAATACCAAACCATGTCATTCTTAAAACTATTTCTGATCCGCTTGCAGTTTCCTCCTAAGTGCCGTTGCTGCCCTGTCTTCCTATTCCATTCATTTGATGCTTAAAGCATCTGGAATTGTGGGTAAGTACTCTTGCCTTTGTCTACATAAAGAACAGATCTCGAAGGGAAGCATAGTTGTATTTAGGACAGAGTTGGTAGGTAAGATGTAAAAATATGCACGCTGTGGCCTGATGTTGCTTGGTGTTTGTCTCCTAGGCATCCGGGCTTATGAACAGCTAGGTTTCCGTGCCTTTGGTACTCCTGGCAAGATGGCCGCCGGTATTGCCATTACTCTGCAAAACATTGGAGGTGTGAGTCTGTTGCGTCAGCACAAGTCGACACTTGCTACATTTCTGTTGCTGACAATCAGTAAAATCACACTCTCTCACTGTTACAGTTTAAAAATAAGTATAGAAATGATCCATCGCTTCTTAGAATGTGTATATTACTTACCATCATTAAGAAATGTATTGTATATGTAGAAGTTACAAAATGTATGTATGTGTGTATATATATATGTGTGTGTGTGTGTGTGTGTGTGTGTGTGTGTATGTATGAGTATATATCTATATGTATGTGTATAGAAAAATACATATGTGTGTATAGAAAGTTCAGTCATTTTTTCAAAGACATTTGTCAAACCTATTTGGGCTTAATTTGACCGGAATATGTTGTAACTGGGTAAGATTTTTTTCTCCAATATTGTTACTGTTTTCACTGAAATTATTACTGTCTCGCTTTCCATTCTTACACAGCCATGTCCAGCTACCTGTATATTGTGAAGTCAGAATTTCCTCTTGTTATCCAGGCTTTTCTGAAAGCAGACCCATCAACGGAGTGAGTATCAGTATTTTCATTCAATTCGCAAAATTACTGTGGACCAAAGTCCTGAATTTCTCTGCCCTAGAAGCCTAGTTGGAACAGAAGCTGAGTTGGATTGTAGATAAGTGTAAGGTTATACCCCGCAGTGGGCCTCTACCTCTGCTGAACATACAGTTCTTTGGCAGAGTCATGTTGCCTACTTAGTGTTGAAACATTCACTTGGGCAAGTTGAGGCAGCCGTGAATGCATAGGCTACAGTCTCGACATATGTCATAGCCATTGACGGCTTTATCACCCATATAGGGCTGGTTGCACGTGTCATTGGCCAGTGTTTAGATAATAAAGGAAGAATAGATTTATATCTTTTGTTCCTAAATATTACTTGAGTATTGAGAAAACACAATTTACACACATACTGATGAAACCTCTAGTTTACTTATCCGTTATTTGTCATGTGAAAATTTAGTTCAGTACATTCTTATAAACTACTAATCCCAGTATCTGGCCCTGTGACACATGGACAGCCATTCGTGCATGGCAGTGTCATGGGGGCTGATGTCCTTGGCCAGTGTCCGGAGGTGAATGTGGGGGTGAGGTGGAAGAACTGTCCGTGAGTGTGATTGGTCGAGCTAGCCTGCGGATAACAGGAATGGCTGGCTTAGCTCCACTGCTGTCCAACCCACATGCATGGTATTGTTGACAGCCATTCAAAGCCATGGTGCTGTTATGGCCAGTGGCTCAAATCTGTAACGCAGCTTTGACATCCCCAGCAGAGGGCTCCGGCCCCGCCTCTAAATCTAGGCCAAGTCCGGTTCAGAATGCTGAGCAATAGCATGCTGAATCAGCCTCAAATTCAGCCAATTTTGTTTTTCATACACACACACACACACAGGTTTGTAATTATATCTTTGTGGGGACATTCATTTCTAAGCGGAAAACTCTAATCACTATATGACATTTGGTCCCCACAATGTAATATAAACCTAATACACACACACACACACACACACACACACACACATGCAGGCAGTTCTTGCTTTCCAAGCTCCCAATTTACGATTTTATAGCCTAGCTTATGAGAATTTTCTGCGGCAAAAATAAAATTTTCATTTTTCATAATTAAAAAAAAAATTGCCTGTAACTCAATGTGCACTGCCCAAAATGCCAGACAAACGACGACAAAGCTTTGAAATAACTCTGCTTTGTGAAGTATCTGACTTCGCTTGCCTGATTTGTACCATGCATGTCTGCGTATGTGCAGCATTACACTTTACGGCATATTGTACGATGGTGCCTGATTTGTGCCACTTCGTTTGACGACCCGACCTTGATCCTGTTAATGCACCAGATCAATTTTATGTATTGTTTGTGAGCGAGATCTCCACCAGCTCAGAATGGGATGCACGAAGAGAAAAGCCGCCCCGTCTGCTGAAAATCAAAGTGACTATGAATGTTACAGTTTCAGCAAAGAAAACGTTTTTGTTTTTCTTCCAGGATTTTTTGATTAAACGTAAATTCTAATAATATGTTTGTGTTTCCTTTGCTTATTTGGCAAAAATGTATCATAAAATTAATTTGGCTGGAACCACAGTCCTCATTTTCATAACATTTCTAATACCTCATTTCCCAAACCTCTCCTCAGGGGTCCCCCAGCCATTCCATGTATTCCTTAAAGTTAGCCACCAGCTCAATTAATTGATTAATTAAATGTGCCAGATAACTCAATGAGGTATTGTTTAGCCTAACAAGGTGTGCAAATGGTTGAGTGAAAAATTAATAGGTGTATTGGATGGCTGCTGCTAGTACTGGGGTGACTTTAAATGAAATGGCGAAGCTAACACACTATAGTATGATATCGTGATTTTACACCAACATGAAGATCTTATAAAACATTGTTTTTGTTGAATTCCTAAGACATTTGCATAGAATCGCAGATCTGAATTTTCTCTTTTTTTTTTAGTTAAAATAAAATTCTGCAGGCATTTGTGGGGTGTGACCTATCTGGGGATTAGAGGCTTTCAGTCTGCTGCAGTTACCTGAATGTAATCCTTATGAAACTTGTGCATCGTGTTTTGGGAGGGAGAGCTTTGTGGGGAGATCCTACTGGAGCGCGGTGAGAGAACGGCAGCAGCATGACCAGCAGAAAGGTAGAGCTACACGGAGAAATGGGGAAGAACCACTGAACTTTTCCCTCTTTGACTGTAAAATTATACCTTTCTTCTCTTCTGAGACAAATGCAAAGAAAGGTCAATTATGTGTAACCCAGTTGTGTGGGACTAAGCCTCCTTATGTTTAGTGTCTTTGAAGTCTCATGGCAATTACAACCTAACCTGCCCCCACAACAAATAGGGAAAGGAAGGAGTTAATGCCTGTCTAGTGCATTATATAAATCAAATATTTTTAGGGTAGCAGGGAATTTTGTGATCCCTAAATTCCATTCCTGCTAAGGTAAGGAGCATGCACTGATACAGTGTGTTGCCATACCCACCACATGACAAACCAGCTCAGGGACGAGAACCTGAATGCAGCCATGTGGCGGGTGATACTTCAGTACTGCACTAGTCCGAATGGACCAGTGTGACTTTTTTTTTCCAGTGTCTGGAGTGCCAATCCTGCTACCAACCTCCAAGTTTTTCCCAGTAAGTTGGAGGACCTGCTTATAGGGCTGGATGTAGATTAATGTCATACCCAAGATGCAGCAATTGCAGGTTAAGGGCCTTTGCTCAAAGGCCCAATGGAGTAGAATGACTCTGGGCATTCATGGGATTTGAACCAGCAACCTAATAATACAGGAGGCAAAGGCTGAATGCTTCACTCAATGTGATGATATTCCTCAAAAGCACATTGTAGGCCTCGCTTTGGTCAAAATGGTGCGCAGATCCATCCATTGGGGATTATTTCAGCTCAGGGGGATGAACAAAATGAGCACTAAGTGGAAGGAAGGGCAGCAAAGTCTATGATCTCGGCTCAGCTCAGAACAAAATACTGCTTTATATCATTAATAGCTGACATTAGGTGGATGAAGGGGACATGTTATCTGACTTTGTCATCTTCATGCCCTCCTCTGTCTTACACATACTTTTTACAACCTTCTAATATAAAACCAATAGTTGATAATCAGCCAGGAAACATATTCATGTATTTCTTTTCTTATATGTTAACAACCCAGGTGCTTTTGTTTACACGTTAATAAGCTTATTGAAGCTTAGCAGGTCAAAAGTATTGACTGAGGAAATTAATAAGATTTTTCTTGGCCATAAATGAGTAAGATTTGTCCTGGTGATACATTTATTGGCAAAAGATCATGTTTTCTTTGTTAAATGCGCAGCCGAAGTTGGTTGTCAGCCAAGTGTTTTATTTTGTGAAAGCAGCATGTCTTGTGGAGTGGTAAATGAACTGGATCTAAGGATGAGACTAAGTAGAAATAAATACTGGGAACAACACCATCCAGAGAGGCAGAACATTCCAGTTGTTTAGGAAATGTCAGCTTATACATGTGTATATAACTTTAAATGCATTTGGTATTTTGGTGTGAGAAATACTTTTCCTCTTATGGCTGGCCTGATATAGCCAGGCAGCACTGCCCTGTGCGTTTTCTGCTGCCGGTGTTCCTGTCTGCAAGCGCCAGATGCAGTGAGCTAGTCTAAAATTAGCACCCTGTCACCCAGCCATGCTCTTTACATGTTCTGTTGCTACCTCCTGTGGTTTGTCATGCTCTCTTCACGTGGCTTAAGAGGGTGAGAATGAGGGGTATACTGTGGTTTATAAGCCTTGGCAGTCAAAATCACAACAAACTTGTGTAATCCAGCCAGCCAGAATTGTTGCTTCTTGCTACTGCTTCAAAGTGACACATTTATCACAGAGGTTATGCAAGAGAATTATTCATACTATCTAAACATGCTTCTAAATGACATCTGTTATAGCGAAAGCCACAATTCTCTATGGGACGAAAAAACTACAAGTTGCAGTAGCTGTTCTCAAGTCACAATCACTGATCTGGGATTTTGATGCTATCAGCTTCCGGTCTACACACCACCTGAGTAAAAAATAGTAAAAATACTCATCATGGCTTTGTTTCACTGTTTCAGAGTGTGGTACCTGAATGGTAATTACCTTGTGGTTTTGGTGTCCGTCGCCATCATCCTGCCCCTGGCCCTGATGAAGCAGCTGGGTAAGTGGCTCTTTCATGGCCGTACCGTTTCCTCGTTACCCTTTGCTTTGGCGTTCATTATTGTAGAGTGGTGGCAACATCCAGGAATTTTGCCCCCTAAGTGAGACTTGCGGTAAATTTGAAACTTTTGCTCATATTATCATAAGAATTAAATATATAGATTCTTTCCTCGTGATGCTTTAGGAGTTTACAAATATTTAGATATATACATTTTCAACCATATATTCGATTACCCACCAAAAAAACATGATAATATAACATTTCTATGCTTTTAATTGCTTTTAATATTCTTTGATGGCATACTCAGCATATGCATATTACTCTGATTATATTTCTTGTTGGTCCCAGTGGATTTGGGTTTTCCTTTTTTGGTTAAGTGAGGTTTTAAAGCAACAGCACAGACACTCAATCGCCATTTCCCTATATACTTCATTAAGACTGTCAAACCCCTTAGGCAGATGCAGTGTGCAGTTATGCAAGCCCCCTGAATGTAGAGAAAATGGCTGACTCCAATAGTCAGGTACTATGAGGTAGAAAGAACTGGTCAACTAAAAGTCTTTCCTTGGGATGCTTGCAAGTGTTTCCTCCTGCTGCGCTCTCTTAACCAAAAGAATTTTGGTAACCTGACACTTGAACTTGTTTGGTAATTCTTGAGGTCAGTTGTTCTGTCTCTGTGCAGCTGTTGTCATGCCACTCATATACATGCCAAATAATGTGTGCAGGTCTGGTATATGCAATCTGCAAAACATTAAATGGCAGTTTCTCTATTAGCACCACACCGTTAGGGTTCTTTGCTGGTGTTACTCTTTTATATGCCCATTTAATGAGAGTACAGTCATCATACACACTTCTCAGTGGCCTTAATGAGTATTTTCTACTGTCTCTCCTGCTCCACCAGTGGTGTGCCAAAATTCCAGGAACAATGCAAACGTTCAAGAAGTTTTTTCCTAAAGTTAATGACTGTGACCAGACTTGCCTGCACAACATGCAAATATTTTTATTCTTGTAGTATTCCTAAAGACGTTTCTAGGTGTCAGGAATACCTAGAACTTTTGCTGTCAATATTTGAAACACAGAAATTTCATTAATATTACATTATTTAATGACCGTTGTTAAATATATTAATATGAAACATATTAATATTAAATAATAATTATTATTTAATGTTATTAATTGTTCCTTCATACCTAAAGCTGCAATAGTTACATAATAAATTATTGACAGGAAGCTCTTCTCTGATACATTGCCATTGACAGTAGCTCTGCAGAAAGTCTTCACAATTACATTCCTTGTTACTTGACGATTGTCAAATTGAAAAAACAACACTCGGAGCCACACGGTTCAACTGCAAGACATGTTAAGGTGTTATTGTTACCAGTTTTTGTTTGTAGAATGAAATATGTCACCTGGTTGACTTGATAAAACATTTTTCGGTGTTCTTAAAAAGCAAAAGCTACTAAGCAGTCTACTCTACAACACCTATTAGACTACAGTGTTGTGTGGCTGCATGTGTTTCACTTGCCTTAGATGAAGAGGGTTGTTAGTCTACCATAATACTGAACACTTCCCTGTGATGTTTTAACATTCAGGCTATTTGGGCTACACCAGCGGCTTCTCCCTCACTTGTATGGTATTCTTCCTCATCTCGGTAAGTTATCACATATATACACATGATTATAACCATATTGATACCTTGGGAAGCTTTCTAAACAAATATAGCATCTATATACTTATTATATTCATTGAAATAAAGGGATGTGGGGGTGGGGGGGGGGGTTGCACTCATCTAATGCATGCATTGTTTTATGCTATATGACCCACCCCATTTTTTGTTCTGTAGGTCATCTACAAAAAGTTTCAGATTCCTTGTCCCTTTGACGACTACTCAACCAACAGCACGGTAGTGCTCCTTCATTCCAATAGCTCTGAAGCTTCTGTCGGCTATCGCCTTGGCCACGTCGAAGATGACTCCCACTGCAGCCCTCGCATGTTCACTGTCAATTCACAGGTAGTGCAAAGTGCAGATGCATTAGCAGTGCTGCTTAACTGGTTCTTTAAATGTTCTATCCGCATTTTTACCCATCACCTGTAGACTTTTAGATTTCTTGTTCTAATGTATAGACTGTAAAGTGCTTTGGACTTTTTAGCAAAGTGTGAATATAAACGAGCCATATTATAATTCTTGTCGATAAATCTAGTACTACAAACTTTATGCTTATAATAACATTGTAATTTTGTATTATTATTATTATTATTATTATTATTATTATCAAGCCAATGTCAGGCCCTGCTGAATATGCAGACAGCATCCCTCCAGAACATTCTACCTTCTGTCCAAGTCTTTAGGCTTCCTGAAGACATGTTCATTGTTGTAATCACTGAGTCCATTGATTATGTTGTTGGTCATCCTGTTCCTCGTTTACTTTCAACTTTGTCGAATGCCCAAAATAACTCAGTTAGGTCAGTTGTCTGCAGTCTTCCTAAAAGTCTTTGCAGCCCCAAAATTCGAAGGTACCAGTACCCTTTCTGTCTTGCTTTTTCATTTTTCAGACTCCACATGCACAAAGAGTCACAGAAAATGCCATATTCCGAACAAATATTATATTGGTTCTTAGAAATATATGAACGCCTTTGAAAATTTTACTTAGTCCCTTGTCAGGACTCTGCCAGCCCCTAGTCTGTGACATACTGTATTAATTAACTCCTGGATCTTTTGTTGTTCAGAATCAGAATACTTATCCCACAGGAGATTGTTTGTAGCTACAGACTGCATAGTACACAGGTACACAAAAGACAAAAATAGAGAGCCACAATACCACATACAGCAGTTTCTATACAAGAATAAAATGATGACTGTTCCTTGGAGGGCAAAGTGGTCTGTAACTTCCATAATTATTAATTGATTGTACATTATGGGTGGTTGGCTGGACTCCCAATGCTGTTTTTTTTCTTTTTTATTAGACAGCGTACACTATCCCGATCCTGGCCTTTGCTTTCGTATGCCACCCAGAGGTGCTGCCCATCTATACTGAACTGCGCAAGTAAGTGTGACTTTTCCTGCATATATGCTGGCCAGGTGCTGGATGTAACACATTCCGGCACTAAGGAATGGCCTGCGAACCAATGCTTATATTTATTCCAAACTTGTAAAAAACTATAAATCCAAACATGTGCTGGGAGTGATGAAGGGAAAGGCTAAGAGTGTGGTGTATTGATGGTGATATTTGACCCATCTGTTTCAGCCCTTCCAAGAGAAAGATGCAGCATGTCTCCAACGTCTCCATTCTGATCATGTACACTATGTACTTCCTTGCTGCTCTGTTTGGATACCTGACCTTCTATGGTGAGACTTCCAGAGTCGTTAAGTGCTTTTCACACCTCCTCTTCTCTGCATGTGGATGTTTTGGCCATTCTCTGCTTCTTGATTTGTATTCTTAGGATTTTGTCTTATAAAAAAGCAACATGATCTGAGTTGCTCTACGTATGAAATACTATATAATATTACCAACGGTTTAATGAAACATCTTTTAGGTCACTTAAACATGAAGGGGAAAGTTATGTAATGATGCCCCCTGTAGATCATTGTATAGTATTACAAGTGATTTCCACTCACGTGTCCTTCTGCTGTAATAGGGTGGATATATCTGATTCACAATGCAGGAAATGTAAATAGAACAAGTTTGTTTTTGTGTCCTGAGAATCATGAGAATGTCCATGATTTACGCAGAGACACTCGTTCTTCTAGCATGTGTCTATGCCAGAACATCACACTCGTGCCTCTCCCCCCAGACAAAGTGGAGGCAGAGCTGCTGCATACCTACAGTAGGATCGACCCCTATGACACCCTGATCCTGAGTGTGCGTGTGGCCGTGCTCACCGCAGTCACGCTCACCGTGCCCATTGTGCTCTTTCCTGTGAGTGGCTCGCTCCCTGTGAGGTCCCACTGAACTTTGCGCCCTCATCTGCTCTTTGATCCTCCACTCTGATTTATCACCTGTCAGTAAGGTGTTAGTAACTTGCCCTTAGATGGATTTAAATGTTCTCTCTTTCTCAATCGGCATTAAGCAGTTTCACTCTACTTTGGAGCAGAATAACATTCTGACTCGCCATTAAAATGTGACGATAAGGGCCACCATTTCCATTTTTCTCCACCTCCTCCCCCCCAGGTGCGACGGGCCATACAGGAAATGCTGTTCCCCAACAAGGGCTTTAACTGGCTAAGGCACATTTCCATCGCCGTCATCTTACTCACCTGCATCAACATGCTGGTCATCTTTGCTCCTGACATCCTTGGCATTTTTGGCATCATAGGTGAGTGCATTCATTACCAGAACAGTGCTTGTCCATATTTCTGCATTACTGTCAGCCCTTATGGAGGTTTTTTCAAGTGTGTCTCAAATATGTTTAGTTCCCACCTACTGCATCAAAGTCCTTTGAATTAGATAAACATAATAAAAATATTTTATTGATATAAATCCTATTATTCACTATAACATATATATATATATACACACACACACAGACACACACACACACAAATACATACCCACAAATACATACCGTATTTGTCCATTCATCCAACTTCTTGCTGCATCTCCCAGGCAGCACAGGGCATAACCTGGATGGCATGCTGGTCCATGGCAGGGTACCGACACACATCTTCACTAAATGTTATCAGATTAGAGACTGATTAAACACTGTATACCCTGGCGGAAACTCACACGCCATGGGGAGAACATGCAAACTCCATTCAAAATAGCAGAGGTGGGATTGAAATCCCCAACCTGGAGGTGTGCGGCAGCAGTGCTACCCACTGAGTAACCATTAACATTTGTATTATTATTAATATCCATATATCTTACGTCCGAGGGGTGTTCCACAAAGCAAGATTTCTCGTTTAGCACTTAAGCTAGAAGTCATGACTGTTCAATAGGAGTCCAGCCAACCACCCATAAGACTTAAGACTTTAAGTCTTATTGAACAATCATGACTTCTATCTTAAGTTAATCCAGCTAACTGAGATGTCCTGCTTTGTGGAATACCCCCATGGGGTCTCATTGTATTTTTTGTTTATATAAAATATCTATACAAAGCAAGACATTGAAAAGTCAATTCTCCAAGACACAGTACCCAACTCTCAAATGTTACAGCTATCGTGCTGGATGGATAGATGAAAACCGCTTCAGTTCCCAAACCTCTCTTGAGGGGCATTTCAGCCACTCCATGTATACGTTAAATTTCACCACCAGCTCAATTGTTTAAAAACATTTATTAAATTAATTAAATAAGTCAATGAGGTATGTATTAGCCATACAAGGTGTGCTAGAGGTTGAGTCAAAAAATACATGGGTATATTGGACAGTTGCTGAGATTTTAAAAGGGTTAAGCTGACACACTATGACAGACATAATATCATACTTTTGCACCAATATGAAGATAATTTAAACATAATTTTCTTAGACTGTGTAAGATTTTTGCACAATTCTATATGTCATAGTAATTAGAGGCATATTCTCTGCATGATGTTAAATTTCAATTTCTTTATTCTGGTGGTACAGTAAATGCTGTATTTTTACCAGTAATAACAGTCTGAGTAATACTTTCTTATCGGAATGAATAATGATTCAACAGCTTCCCAAAGCTCCTCAGGATTTTTAGAGACCATGTTGAATGTTTTTGTTCTTTTGCGGTTACCTTCACCCTGGTTTTCGTGGTGCCACACTTGAACTGGCCTTGTCCCATTAATGGAAAAAGACCATTTGTTTAACCAGTTCTTGCTAACAGACAGATAACGTGGCAGACATAAGTCAATAATTTGCACTACTTGTAAACATCACCTCACGTTCTGCAAACATACCGGGAAGCTGTACGGTGGATTGGGGAGGAGAGAATTTGCTGGATAGATGTTGTTGCTTCCAACCCAGGGTGCCTCTGAGATAGCATACGTGTCTGGGCCTGTTGTCCCAGTTTACTGTCCTCTGTGGGTTGTTTGTTTGTAATTGTCATCCAGTAAATTGACCCTTGTACTTATACATCAACAAAAACCTTCCAATTTTCAAGTAAACACTAAGTCCCTTTTCCAGCAGGACATTCAATAACTATAACTAGCATACTGCATTAACATAATTTCTGTGGGGCAAAAATTTCAGTGACCGCATCTGTTTGTCCACCATCTTCAGGTGCCACATCCGCTCCATGCCTCATCTTCATCTTCCCTGCAATCTTCTACATCCGCATCGTGCCCAAGGATGAGGAGCCAATGCGCTCTACCCCCAAAATTATGGTGAGCATCTGCTACTATCTCTCCTCGTGTCACACTCTGCATCTTCCCATACCCTTAACATCATTAAGTCTATGTACTCTTTGCAGTTATGCAGTCTCTCTAAATATGATCTCAGACTTTGCTATTCAGGGTAGTGAAAATATCCACATTAGACTTAGTTTGAGTAATCAATATGGCTTCTTTGTCCCTTATCCTGCTTCTTATCTCCAGGCCGCCTGCTTCGCCACTCTCGGGTTCCTCTTCATGGTAATGAGCTTGAGCTTCATCATCATCGACTGGACAACAGGGAGCAGCAATGCGAGTCGTGGCCATTAGGTTCTGCCTCCATGTTTGTGCGTATGTTTGCATGTGTTTACGAGGGCGGACACAGAGTGCGATGGTGAACATCTTTTTCAGTTGCTTATCATTTATTTCAAAGAAGCACTATTCCCTCCAAATGCCGGCCAGGCTGCTATTAAGCACCGCTTGGCCAGTGAAGAAGGGGTCTGGCAGCTTTAGTCGTTTTTGCTGTTCATGAAATAGCACTTATCTAACCCCTTAAATTTTGTGTTTTTTAATTGGTTTATTTTAAAAAGCATTATAAACATTATTAAGAAATATAGTTCAGACTGAAGCCGGCTTGCAGAAACCCACGGATATGCATACACACATACGCACACATGCATCTTTTCCTCACCTACCATCCCTGGACCTTATAAACGATAAATTGTACTGTACAAAAACACAGATGGAGGCTAATGGGTTTCAAAAGGCTGGAGCGTACTTATAAGAGGAAAGATATGTAGTATTTTGTATATTAAAGCTATAATGACATGCTATGTTGTAATTAGGACTTGAGAATTGTAGTGTGCAATAGTGTGGAATGGAAGTCACTGGAGAGAAGGGATAATGCAGCAGGTCTGCAGCTGCTGGCCGCCCTCGGCCCACTGGGCTGCTATTCCAAGCTCAGGCTGGGCCTGGTGCTCTCATACACTTTTTGACTCTCCCTCTTGGATAAATATCCAGAGTAATGCAACACGGCTTCAACCAAATATGGCAGTGGTGAGATGACTGTATTTCATTATGCGCGGAATTACAGTATTCTAACGCGAAAGTAACACGAAAGAGGACATTGCAGCATGATTGGTATTTTAGAGTCGAGGTTTTCAACTCTTGTTTAACCGGGGACACCCAAATAGACAAGGTCAAGGGACCCCCTAGCATTAAGGCATTTGTGACTAAGTGACTGGTAACTAAGAACTCTGGACTGGAAGGGGGCAGCAGACCTCGTACAAGGGCTCTACGGACCCCCAGGGGGTCATACACCCCAGGTCGGAAACCACTGTTTTTGAGCAGAGTGTGTTTTCAGTGTGACTGAGTGGGCTGCAGATGACTAGTTAAATGGCATATAGCTGTTTTCAGTCTGGCAGGATTTTGATCCTTTTTTAAAGGCATGTTTCTCTTTGAGCAGTTCAACAACACTGAATTGAAGAAATAATCTTGTAGGTCATTCATCTTTAAAAATTTCCACTTGATTGTTTTCTAGAGAAGCACAGAATAACCTGTTTCTTGTTGGGGAAAACAAAAGATATCAAAGTAAAAATAAGATGGTTTCTATGCACCAGGGTTGGTGTAGTGGGCAAGTTAGCTAAAAGATAATATAAGTATTCTAGAAATCAAGTTAGAAGTGAAAAGGGCCAGTGAACTGGCAGTATGTGGCTCTGAGAGTTAGGCGTCTATGACAATGACATTCACTATATCTCTAGAAAACGGACAAAGTACATACATGCATAAGTAACATCTAACCAGCTGAACTTTGCATGTGGATCTCAACAGAAACATGGATGAATTAAACTTTTTGGTAACACTTTATGAGGGGGCACAAATAATGTAGTAGTAAATCCTTACTTAAGGCATTAGTTAACCAGAACCTAAGTTTTAGCTATATACTGATACCACGTTCATTCATCATTAATAAATCATAACAGTTCTCATATTTCATGATTAGTTCTTGAGTAGTAACTGAGTAACTAAGTTATTTGTGCCCCCTCAAGTAAAGTGTTTCCAACTTTTTAAATTATATTCAAGGCATTTAATATAACAGTCAATAATATGAACAGTCAATAAAGCGAACATTTGTTTGCTTGACACATTGATAGATAAAGCAACCTAAGATGTCACTTATTCAGCAAATAGCTCCTTTGCTGACTGTTGATTAATTCTATTCATCAGATTAGCTAAACTAATGGTGGATCCTCATAACTATGCACTGCAGGTACCTGCCCCATTGTCTATTACCCAGCAGTATGTTATATAATAATAAACATAAGCTCAACTGGCTAAAGGAAGCGACAGGCAAGCAGTGATGACAATACAGAAACAAAGGAAATACATATAAATAATCTAGCAGCAGGCTGGCCTCAGGTAAATGGGTGAAAAGTACTTTGTTTTGTCAAGATGTTCATTAGAAGGACTGTTGTGATCCTTTTGCAAACTGTGTAAAAACAAGCAGAAAATTATTTGAATTTTTAGTTAAACACATATAAATATAACCACTACCTAGCTGAGGTCTGCATACATCATTATTCTTTTATTATCTTTACATAAAAACTTTTTATTTGTTGAAACTAACCATTTCACCAGTAACCTGGTCTGAATTTAGACAACAAACATAATCATTGTAATATTTCCAGAAATATTCTATTATTAAATCATTTTCAATTATGAAACATAATTGTGTTCCATTTCAAGTCTGGAAAATAATCTTCACAAGTCCAAATTCCTTGTAATAAGAACTGAATTTCCATTTTGGCTTTTTTCCCACCCAGTAAATCACTATCGAATGCCACTTACTGAAAATATCCTTCACTCAAAACAACACAATACAGCACTGGAATGAATGACTGCTGCCTATCAACAGTTGAGGAATGCAGGGTCAAGGATAAAAGTTATATATGATAATGAAACAGGGTTTATTTGTATCCTAGTTTCTGCAATTATATGATTAAGTGTTGTTTAGTAACCTACTTATGTAATCATATATAAAGTTCCTAACACGACAGCATTAGTACTTGCATTTATATGGTCAGAGTAAATTATTTTGACAGTAGTTGAACTTCCATAAACCAGTAACATATTAATTTATAAGCTTCCTTGGTTGGGCACATGGAGAACTGGGAGACTGAAAAAAATGTATGAAATCACAAGGTTCATGTATAAAGTAAAGATGCTACTGCTTTACCTATTTAGGCTTTGTGTGTGAGTCTATAAACTGATTTCTAGGCATAGAGCTGTGTAATACAAATGCTGTTTTGTATTTCATTATTTTATTGAATCTTTTTTCAACAATTAAATGGAAGTCCCTTCCTCTTTTGTGTTCAATAATTGAACTTAATTGATGGGCTTTTGTGTATGTTTCCATCTGAACAGGTTTATTACTGCAAAACATGTTCCTCTTTCTTGAAAAAGCACGCATCTGCAAATTTTAGTAAGCTATTTGAGTTTGTTGTGTCTGGCTTATGCTGCCACTTATTTATGCTGACTACAGAGCACCGATAATTCTGTTTTTAAGTTAACCAAAAATTTGGAGCTTGTTTCTTTTGAGTTTCAACTGTAATGGCTGCTTGGGGCATCTTTGTGACCATGACCTATCAGGATTGCATTTCTACAAGAGATGAAGACCTATTTGTATCGGCTGCCTGTCCAAAGGTTTGGCTCAGGACTAATAAATTAGAATTTTATATTTTATTTCCTTCTTTAGTCAAGTGGTAGATTCTGGGTTAGAGCGGAATTTTGAAAGGTCACAGCAGAAATGTATCACTTCCGCCTACCATACGACTCCTGTAGCGGTATTAATGAGAGACACCCATATTATGAAAATACATAGTAATACTATTAATAATGATTTTAGATTTCACCTTACAGGTCCCACTTAAAATCACACATTTGCCCTAAAACATATTTTCTCAGTTATTTGTGGATATTTATAAATAACAAAAAGAGTTTATTTATTCATCTTATTCTACCAAGTTCTGCGAGCAGTGATTTTAAGAAAGAGGAAGAACTGTCAGAATGCCACATCCCTATTATTATTGGACACAGTGGTTTTGTACACAATAATAAACTTCTACTATATGCAGTATGGCCCAAAGTTCTCACTCTAGCATTTGAGCACCATCCCAAGGAGCTGTGAGGAAACTATTCTATTCTATTCTAATTGACTGGACACTAGAAACTGGATACCTGTTAATAATAATACAAGACTTTAAAACATGCTAATGTCCCATGCTACTCATGAATAACTTTTCTTTGGCATTGGCTGTTTTCTTGATCATAAAATGAATGGTAATAAAATAAATGTCTGATTTTTGGCATTTTTTGGTATATCAGGCAACATTTATATACGATGTATATAAAAGTAAACCATTTATATTCATTGATGCATATCCAGCTTGTATAGTGTAAATAGTAAAAAGTTTTAGTTTGACAATAAAAACAAATGTAATCATTTGTAAATGTGTTTCATTTTCGTCTTGCCTATTATTTCTTTGAATAAATTATATTTCACACTGGACTTGGTGAAGGCAGTCTTAGATATTACATATCTTTGTCGTTTGTATTTTTTCCATATCACTTTACACAAGACCTCCCAAATTCATCCTAGGAACGTTTTTTGACTGTAAAGGTCAAATTTACATGCATATTTACAATTAGTCTTAAAAAATAAATATCTTGCTGTTAAATATACTAGTAAATCTAAAATATTATCTACTGAAACTACTGGCATTCAAAGTATAACCCCTGCCTTCTCCTCTGTTCTTCCTGGCATATAGAATCCAGGCTGTAATAAACGTTTGGAACATGGATGGATGGATGGATGGATGGTCGGTCTACTCAAACTGTTATCCTCAGCTGTTTCTGAAAAAGTACAACACAAGGTGGCGCAATCTAATTCAAAACAAGACCAGATAATCATTTTAAACATCCATGCATTCATCTTCTTGCTAATGCGCCGCGCTATTGCTGGAGCATAGCCCAGGCAGCATGAGGCATAAGGCAGGAGTACATCCTCAACAAACAAATGGCAAACATGTTCATTCAACCGCCTAATGACATCCGTTAATATTAGATATATTTGTGAATGTCATAATTCAATGTATATAGCCTAACGCAGCAACAAATTTTATATGGGACTTAATTAATGGAACCCCATAAAATGGACAGTCCAAACAGCCTTTCGAATACGAAGCACTCCAGTTATTAAAGGAAATAGTGTACGAGGTAATTATGTCTTTTATATCAAATCTGCTACCGTTCACCTTCAGTACCCCATTGTCTGTCCAGAACTAGCGATTTGGATACACACAAACTTGTTTTGCCCATGCTCCCGTTTTATTTGTTAGGCCTATCCTGAATAGTATCAGTGGAGAACGTGGAAATAGCTGGACGTGTCCATATAAAATGAACGGCAGCTAGGCTATGAAATGAAACCATACGAAAGTTCCCAGCGATGTCTATAGTCATCTTACTCGAAATTCTGTGTAGGTCTTCATGACTCACACCTTCTACTGCCTTTCGGCTATAAAGTACACGCTCATGTTACGTTAAAAAAAAACATTCATGTTACGTTACATATTTCCTAGTTCCTGCTAAATACGTAACCAATCCCTCCGTCTTTCCTTGAAAAATGCATATTTCCATTATGTCTCTACATTTCTGAGAAAGTATCGGTATATTGCTATTGAATATGTCAATTTGTCAAACATTATGTGCAAATACATAGTATTTAAACATTTAAATCGGATTGGGATATTTAGTGTTGAGTACATGCGTCGATGAGATGAGAGTTCGCTAATTTAAATATATTTCTCCTGTCAATTTTCCTGTCTCTCCTATATAGAAAGAAAATCCATAGATCGATAATTAATTAACACCAATCCGGAAAAGTACACCTTCCATTGCTTGATTTTTAAAATATATATTTAAGACTCCATTTCCCATAATGCACACGGAGTGGGCGTACTGGCTGACTGGCGGTAGGGTCGCTCGATGTGCGGGTTGCTTGCGAATTCTTAGCATTTGCTTGACGGGGGGAAAAAGAGGAACAACTTAACGGGTGTGGCGACAAATAAAGCAAAAAACAAATCATAACGAAATCAATCAATCAGAGCAAGAGGGGAAGAAAAGTTGAAGACGAGGAAGCTCAATCCCCATGTAGAAGAGTTCTGATTCGAAAAATCTGGAAGAAATAGATCTGTGGAGAAGGCAGGTTAGCAGTTCCTCGCGAAATCTGACCGATTCCCTTTGCTCTCTGAGTCTCAATCGGCCACTAAGCGCTGTTTCTGCAGCCGGGATAGACGTGCCGTTGTTGCTCCATCGTTGATCTTCCTGTTCGTATATCTGCATGCACGTAGAAATTTACTCAAGGAGCCTTTGCCCGGGCAACTTTTCTGGGTCTGGGCGATACTTCGAAAGAAGTGATAATTATTCCCAGGTCAGATTAAACTAGTGAAGTGCTACTTGGCGGTTCGATGTCACGTTTTGGCCATATCCTTAAAGTTTGAATCAATTAGTCATAGATTTTTTTTCCTCCTGAAGGTCGATTCATTTAGCTTGTAAAACAGGCCGATTTAAAGGAGGTTGAACGTACTTTTAAGGATTTTGGAAGACCTACGTTTTTTAGTCCATCCAGCAAACGTTTTTGTCCACCTTGATGCAACAAGGAAGTTGTCCTTGTATTATTTACCAATAAACGGATTTTCTCAGTCACACAGCACGATTACGGAAGACTGGTGGACTGAGGAACGCAACTGCCCCCTAAAACGGCAAAGACGAAAGTAAATTTTAATTCTAAATATTTTGAAAGCACAACTTTAGGTCTTTGTGCCTTTTCTCGGAACCATGGGCTGTACTGTAAGCGCTGAAGATAAAGCGGCCGCCGAGAGATCAAAAATAATTGACAAGAATCTTCGTGAAGATGGAGAAAAAGCGGCTAGGGAAGTGAAATTGCTCCTACTAGGTATGGATTTTTTTATATATTAAAGTCAATTTTATTAATTGAAATTAATTGTTGCGCATTGAATATCTGACTTGGCTATGACTTGCTATTTACGCGAAAATGGTTTTGTTTCGCTCTTCTAGACCTTGGCTGTCATTTATGGTTTTATAAACTGTTGTATCAACCCATTAATTCAGTCATTCATTCACTTTACTGATGCACTGTCAGATTTACAATGCCGTGATGCAAACAAGTATCACAAACCCTGGTTATGTGGCAATGACGATTCTTTGATGTCTTTGAAGTTAAAAGAAACAGTTTGTTAAACTATGCTAATTGATCCAGCTCGCTGAAGGAAAAGCTTTATTGTCCATTAATAAGGCATGTGGTAATACAGCGGAGCGATCAGGACGATTACAAAAACACTGGGCGATATTTTTACGCGACGCTGTTATTTTCCGTGTGACTCGGTTATTCGGTCATTCGCTTTCGTTTCGGGGTAGAAATATATATTCAATAAAAAAGACTGACTTTAACCTTTTACTCAAACATACACGATTCTTTCCTGTCTTTTGACCATGCACTACTCGCACTATAGTAGTACCCTAAAGTAGCCTTTAAATTTGTTGCTCACTAAGCTGTAATTGTAAGCAAAAATAAATGTTTGGCTTACAAATACAAAACATATGGCCTGTTCCGTATGTGCCATAATTATGTCGTGTAATTTCTAACCAGTCGTGTGTAAACATATTTGGGAATCGGATTACAATCCACGACATTAACCATTTACATGAAATCAATTTTGAACGACGGGACAAAAGCAGATTACATCGTTTACTTAAGTGTCAGTGCGCAGGCATGAGAAGGATACGAAAAGCCTAATTGATTTACAGAGCAGGGGCTTGATTGTGATGCACGGCCCCAGTTTATGTGCTCGCATGACTTATTTTCCTGCCTGGTTCATCAATAACAATTGTACATGTGTTGGTCCTTTTTACAGGCCTTTAATTGTTAAAGTGCCAGTATGGCGAATTGACAGACCGATGAACAGAGACATTTTTATAATATGCAGAATATGTTATTGTTTCTGCCTTAAGCTATTCCGGGATCTGTGTCTGTGTGGCCTCATGAGTCTTTTGAGCACTAAGAATAATTTAAGCACTTTGTCATTTTTCGGGAAATTTAGTTTCTGTTGGTAGGATGGTATTTTGCTTTAAATGCATTATTAGCATAAAACTCTGTTTAGAAACCGCATGCAGCCTTGGATTTGTGGCTTTAGTTACTCAGCTGTTGCCGTTTGTGCCAGAATGACTACATTCCCGATTTCACTTTCAAGAATGTAAATAATACATCTGACTTATTTGCTTTCTGTATATGCACATAGTATGCAGAGTATTGGCCGACGAATGTACTGCATGCTTTTTTTCTACTCAACTGTGGGAAATGAAGTATTAGATTTGCACTTTGTTTTTTAGTGTTTGCTTTCACTTCAGACAATTTTCTGTGTGGTATTGATTGCTTAAGGCGTATTATATCCATTTTTACTAATTCTGTTATATAGGCCTACATGGGGGTCCATTCTCCCGGAATTTAACAATGGCCCTTACTCTTTGTATTGAAAAGTGAGTCACCAAGATGTTCAGGCTGACTTAGGATCCAAGTGAAAACATGAAACCCAGAGTTCTGAATAACTGTAATCCATTTTCCTGCAGTCTGAAAAGTGTACTGTGTCTTTTTCCATACATCATGTGTCACAAAGTACAGAACAGGAAGCACACATAATACTACTCAGAATACTGTTCTCTTGAATTCTGGCAATAGGAAAAAATTAGCTCCTATGCTCCAAATAATGAATAGCATTGCATTTCCATAGATCAGGACCAGGCTGAAAACAATAGGTAAAATCAGACAGGAAGGCAACAGTGGGTTTGCATAATAGAAGATCAGCAACCATTCACTAGCCAGATTAAAATATACTTCAGCTGAAATGTGGAGAAAAGTAGTGATTTAGTTCATGATTTCAGAATTGGGGGAAAATTTTATTTGACATTGATACTGCTGGAAAATGACTTATTGTAAAACATCAGTGAGAAACTGAGAATGTTAATTCTTGATTCAAAATATTAGTCTCTTATGTGGTCTCTTCAAACATTAGTCAAACCTTTCATATCTAGAAAGAATGGAATTTGTTTACAGATGTTTGCATTTTAACCCCTTGCCTTAGTACCAGGGGTATAAAGATGCATCGTGATGAATTGATTATTAAGTTGGCTATTCGGCTGCATCGATCCATCACTTCAGCCGATTTTTTTTTTGGGCAGAATTCTCCTTAAAAATAATTGTTTCTGCTACCCTCTTGTGAGCTCTCACATTCATGTGCTGTGTAGTAAACGTGATGGCACGTGAATTTCCAAAATGTGTGATGATGGGGAGGTTTATTGATATCCATAAAGGAAGCGCCACCTGATGATTTTTACACTGCAATGCTTTTGGGAAATTTATCCCTGTTTTGTCGCACAGAACACCTTGTAATGGTTAAGTTAATCTTTGCTCTATAATGCTTTTTGGAAATAAGTCATTCTTTTTGTTGGATATGGTAGCAATGGTCAAGGCTCTGAGGTGGCCACTGGCTGGCAAAGAAAAAGTAAGGGTAACTTTAAGTTAAGAGTAACAAAAAACCAACCATTTCTTCTGTTCTCTAAAAAAGAAATGCACTGATAGCTTGTTGGATGGCAAGAAGAACTCTGCTTCAGTTCCTAAACCTCTCCTCAGGGGCACCTCAAGCATTCCATGTACATTGTTACATTTCACATCCAGCTTACCTAATGAATTAATTTAGTTTTTAAAAAAGCATTATTCATGGTGGAATAGTGTTATTCATGGTGGAATAGTGGTTGAGTCAAAATATACAGGGGTATGTTGGATGGTTGCCCCAAATGCTGGGGTGACTTTAGCAGAGGTTTTGCTGACACAAATGGTTCAGCTGACACACCAACATGAGGATAATTTGAACACTTTCTTAGACTGCTGACATCATTTGCACACTATTGTATATTGGTTAACATGTAGGTTTTGGCTGATACTTGTTAAAAATCAAGATGTCCAAGATGTCAACTGCTTTATACTGTGGCTGATATTGCCAGCCAATATTTAAATTATCAATGTTCAAAGTTAACAGCACCAGAGCTAAAGCCACAATTTAAAAAAAATTAGCTAGATGATTGCATTGGACGATCAGCCATTTTCTGTAGTGAAGGATGAGAGATTTTGTTGGCTCGTTCACCACTTAGAAGAGGTCTCAAAGTACCGGTCCACGACATTTATAATTCATTATTAAATCTGGCCCGCATATTGATGTTTCGTTTTCTGCACTATAAAAATGAGGTAATGTTATTCTGCTAATATGCGCTGGGAAGCTTGGCAAGTTTCACTACTTTCAACCCCCTCAGCACCCCACCCCCAATCAAGCAAAGCTTTCTCTTTTATGTATACAGGTCAGTAGTTGGCCTTTTGGCACTCTACACTGGTGTGTTCTCCCTGTAAATAATAACAGAAATTAATGTTCAAACATTCTATTTTTTTTGTATTCCATTAATAGTGTGTAATTAAGTTCCCAGGGTAATATTTGTGATATTTTTTCATTGCAGTTCAAAAAGATTTTAATTTAATTTAGATTATCAAAATAGCCAAATAGTTGGGTAATTAAATGCAATCGTGATAGAAATGAACGAATTTTCTAATGCAATGAATCCTCCACTCAATTGTAATCCAATCAAACCGCCTTGCGGGCAATGATTTACACCCCTACTGACTGCTATGACATCAGCAATAGGAAATGAATCCCAACTAATTCTGCCCAGCTGAAACTTCTGTCCTGAGTCAGACAGAGATGTACTTAACCTTAACACCAACGCAGTCTCTGATCTGTGTCCATTTCAGAGTTGGCGATACAGAAAGATCAGATATGGTCAAAGTTTTATAGTGGTTGAAAGGTGGCAATAAAACATCTTTCTCTCCAGAGCTCCACAAGTGGAAGCACATTGATGCCTGTACATTGCAGGTGGAAATGGATCAGAGGCATTGCAGAGATCAAACGGATTAGTGGCACTGGCCATAGCCTCAACAATTCTCTGTTCAGATGTGTTTCAAGGTGGCAGCAAAGCATCACTGTCTGTGTTGGGGCATATGGTGCCGTCCGGTCAAAGTCACAGTAAGGTAGTTCTGCAAATCTTTTTTTGTCTGACTTGGGGAAAGTTGAGGGTTGAAGGTGAGAACTAGGGAAGTAGATTGGGGGACGAGTTAAAGTGTCTGACTGAAATGTAAGCATAGTGAGTATAAAGCAGTTGTGAAATAAAGGGCTGTTAATTTCATAATAATCAGAATTAAATTAGCTTTCTGTTATCTTACAAGAACATTTAAACTCTGTTAAAATCATTGTTTCTTCCGTCATTTAAAATAAAAAAACAAACCGGAATGCCACCACTCTGTGGTCTCACAATCTCCCTTATTCATCTTGGATAGTGGCACAAATTTTGTAGCATTTTTGGAGTTCTAGCCAATGTAAGTGCACGGTGTGATAGTTTATGTTATATTTTATGTGGAAGAAACTGGTGTTAGCCGCCGCCTTATACTAAATTTAGCTCAGCAGAATGGACCTTTCTCAATATCAGTATCAAGTAAGTGTAAGGTTACCTGTTATTGATCTGTCACTGCTTCCATTTTTTTTCCTTTCTAGTTTAGGACTACTGAGTTATTGGTAACTCGCTTCACCCAGCAGACTCATGAAAGATTTGTGGGAAATGTTACCATTTCGTTAGTTATTCAAAGGTTGCTGGTTGTTGTGTGAAACTCTTGCCTCAGCCGGTGCACTCCTTCGGAGTGCGTTTTGGAGAATTTCCTAATGGCCTTAACTGTTTTTTTGCACATCTGTTTGCTGCAAGTGAGGTCTCTTTTTGTCCTCAGAGTTTCAAAGGGAGTTGCCCCCATTCACACCCACTAAAGTTTTAAGTTTTTTTTTTTTTGTCACTCTCCAAAAAACATGCTTTGTTACTTTATGATGCAAGGTTATTCCAACACCTTAGCAAATCTCTGCCTCATCAACAACAGGAAGTGGAGTGAATTGCTTTACTTTTAAGTGTGTGCAATAAACCGCTGCTCATCTCCCTCAGCCATGGTTTTTATAATACATATGCCACCTTAAACACGTCCGCAGGAGGTGGAAATGTAACTGGGTTGTTAATTAGACGGAGATACTTGCAGTTGTCTTGGGCTTCGTACATTGCTTCACTTACTGTTGGGGTTTTCAGTAGCATAGTTAAGACCTCTTTTGTGATGGTTTTGATTGGGGAAAAAAAAAGTGTTTCCTCAATTCAGATCAGCTTCAGATCTACAATTTTACTAGGTTTTGAACTGATCTGTGTACTGTTCATAATCTGTTCTTGGAAATGTTATGACAGCTTGTATGTTTTGAATAGGTTTTCAGAGACTGATGTGGAGCCATTAGTATTATGATGTATGTGTTTACATACAGTGTATACGCGTGTGTGTGTGTAGTAGGGCTGGGCAATATATTGATAAAATATAGCATCGTTATTATGAACATTTAATATCATCATCAATTTGAGTATACTGATATAGCCTAAGGACAACATTTATAATGCACTATTTTTATACAAATTCCATAAGGTTTAGAGCCTGTTAGCGTAATTTATCATTATACCTGTCACATGCTCCATAACTATTAGTGAAACAATTTGGTCATCATAATCAAGAAAATCAAAACTGCCTGTGAAGTTTTATTGTTTTCTACATATGAATTTTAAAATATATACATATAAACATACATACGCAGACACACATTTAAAAAAAATTGTGCTTTTAAATTATTAGTTATTATTGAAGGTCTCTGAGGAATTTTATTTATGTAATCTTTGTTCAGTCAGTCGCGCTACCTTGATTCCTCCCCCATTTCCCATGTTCTTCTCAGATCCCACTTAACACTCTGGCTACAGAATCAGCAAGCTCACAGTGTTAATGTGCAGATTAATCGCAGTTCTAGCCATCGATAAGCATTATGTGAATTCACATTTATCATACATAATGGACTTGTGGCAAGACACATTTAATTTTCTAATTAACAAAATATTGATATTGGCTAGATTTTAATGGACACAAGAATGGTAATAAGTTGTTAATTTCTTGGTATCATTTTGAAAGATGTGGCCAAAACTGAAAATGAGATCAAGATGAGATGTGTTGTGCAGCAGTGTTACATGAGCTGCAGAATATGATGTTATGGCTGGAAAATGAAGTATAGGCGGTCCTGCTATAACATGGCTGTTTCCTGAGAAACCTCGTGTTCACTAAAATCATGTTCTGGGGAATATGACTTGAAAACTTGGTAACTTGCGCCAAACTAAATGAATTAAATAAAAACAGTGATGCCAGTGGCCAATAATGTAATTGTATGCATTAATTAATTAATAAATTAGTTAATCGTATTATAAATATCTCCTATGGGTCCTATGAGTCTCACTAGAATTGCCAAGTAACTGCTTCAACTGAACCTGCTAAACTTGCTAATTTGTCGCCGCCGGGAGTAGTGATGGACAAAATGACACTTCATGAACCATTTGCTGTATTTTCTGACCCCACTAGATGTTGCTCTTGGATACTTTGGGGCATAAATAGACCTTTTTTGAACAGAGCATCATCTAGTCAGGTCAGATAATAAAGTAAATGAATAGTGAGCCACAGCCGCCATGCTGCCGGACATGCCAAAATACATACAACAGATTCCGATATGCAGAGGGGCACAGAAATGTAAGTAAATTTTTTTTTAAGTTTTCAGTGTTTCTATATGATAATTTAGTCATTTTTAGAATTTGACTAGACTGTAAAATGAGTGGATGTACAAAAAGTTTCATTCTTTGAGATCTGAAAACCGGTTCGATTGATTCACTGAAAAGTACCGATTCAAAAGAACGACATCAGTGTCATTCACTGGAATAGCCGTTTTTGCGCATAGTTTTCCTCGCCAAGACCATATCACGTTGTAGTTCGCTTAGTGTTTTCCTCCATCTCGTGCAAATACCAGTGTGATTCCGTTCTTATATCGGACTTGAATACTAATATATCAATTACATTAAAACCAATTTGTGCTGTGATATCACGTGTTGTGCCAGATCTGACTGTACTGCATTCTGTACTTGTTATAGGTATCCTCTGCGGGCTACAGAATTTAAAGGAATATTTTCTTTCTCAGTAGTTAAAGAGATCTATTGATCTATTTGAGTCAAATTGAACATAACATTTTGAGTTGGGCCAAAGCTGTTTGTGGCATTTAACTGGAGAAAAGGGTGCATCTCCTTTGGCTAATTGGAATGAACTGCTGCAAATAGCAGCTGGTAGCTGGCCATCCTGCTCAGTTGTCTGGATAAAGCTGCTGCCATCCCAATAGAGTAACTTATATGTGGGACTTCAAGGCAACACATGAAACCCCATTTTTTTTCCAAGCAGGTGCCCATGATTAAAAAAAGACCGAACAGTCTCACTTTATTCAATGTGATGCAATGTGTTCATCTCAAATGAGCGTTCTGCTTGTGTGATCCAGGATCAGCGACCCACCCCCCAAACAGATGCTGGGTATATGTCTTTTGGTGGGCTTTACCCGGGGTCTGATATTTTTTTGATGACTTTCTGGTCAGAACAGGAACAATATTAACCTGAAGTTCATGTGTACTGTGTTATTGTGAAAAGGTGTGGCCTGCTCTCACACGTGATTGACTATATAAAGTGCCTTGATGTAACCTATGAGTTTATGAAACTGAAAGCACTTCGGCTTTGGAGTTTGCCGTGTGGCCATGTCATAAGTTTCACACATGGTGCTGATATGCAGACATCAGATCATAACATGACATCACAATGCTTTGTCCCCTTGAGGACGAATTTTTAGCACAGAAGAGGGAGGAGTGCTTTCCTAAATGTCAAATTTTGTTCCGTCTGTAGTCATGGTTCATCCGCTAATCAGACTCAAAGCATCACTTGATAAGCACTGCTAAATTGTTTGCTCTTTGTCTTTGTGGCACATCCCAAAGCCAAATTTGGCATTAAGCCATAAAAATAAGATAATGGCTTTTGTAATATTTACATATTTAATGCAAGCGGTGTACAACATCTGGCAGTCAGCTCTTTCAGTGAGACCTACAAACTGTTTTTAAATGGCAAATCCTTTTGTTAATTTCACCAAGGGTTTGAACTGACTAACCTTCAAGCATATTAATAGCTGAATTGGTTATGCCGGAGGTTAAATTTAAGATGTATGGAATAGCTGTGGACACTAAAGATTTGGGAGTACTGACTTCCGCGTTGCTGGTTTTACCTCCGGATCTGTGAAACGTACACGATTTATTTTTGTTGTCCTGTTACATTTTAACCATAAATGGTGTTTTGGTCCTTTTATGCTACCAGTTCAAAATATCTTTCTTGTGATGTTGCAGTAATCCCTTAAAGCAAAACTATTGGAAAAAGTACACAAATGCCATAAGCCATAAACCTCTAGCCTGGCAGGATATCAGCCCTAAATGGTATTAGTCATTGAGCGCACTTACGAATAAAATGGATATTATCTTACCGTAATTCATGTTTATCTAATTTCAGCATGCTGACAGAGAGCATCTCATTGTCCAGAGTGGTTCTATTTATTTCCTTCTCTGTCTCACTCATTATTACATTTTCATGCATTTCTGTTATTTAGATCAGAGAAGTAGGCTTTCACCAACTGAACTGCAGAGTAAGAGATTCAGTATTGCTTGTGAATGCTAAATTGATGCTGATCACCCAAAGACAACTCCAGAGTGATATATATGAATTACATTTGTTTTCTGGCAGGAAACTGCCTTATTCCTTAAAATTCCTGTTATGCAGGATTTGGCTTCTGGAAGGAGGGAAGGAGACAATTTGATTGTGCTGAATCATGCTCGACTGCTGGCGATGGCTTATGTGCGTGAGGAAGGGGCTCTGTGGTGTACTGGAGGCTTCCTGAAAGGAGAACGTGATGGAAAAGGGAGATTATTAGGTATTAGGGCTGGGAGGTTGTTCATTATTCTAATAATATTTGAATTTTAAAAATATTTACGTATTTGACAGCATAAATGCACATTTGAATTTTCCAGTTTCAAGTTTGTCAGATGTGCTAGAGATAATGAAATTCCTAGTCTGCGGGTCCTCCAGCAACACAAGACACAAACACTAAACAGCAAAAGACAACAACACATTCAGATACTAAAGAAGTGCAAACTGCAAAAGTACACGTGCAAATATGAATTTTTGAAAATTTATGTAGACAGCCATGAAGTCATCTAACTCACGTTTCCTCATTTTTGTTCCCTTAACATTGAGTATGATAAGTCACTAGGGGCAGACTTCTGTAAATTAATTTAGCTAGCCAAAATGGCTGAAATTAACCAGCAAGGAGATTGGTGAAATAATGTGTGAATCAAAAGAAGAATGTATACAGTGACTCCTCAAAATGCAGTCTGGAAATCGTGTTGGCTTTCCCCAGGGGCTTTTATTGTGGGATTCCCCCCTGGTTCGGTGAATAAATAGCATCGCTTTGGAAAATAGTCTAATTACCATATGCCATGGTATAATACATGGCATTTGATGCCATGAAAAATTAAATACTGCCTAGTCATAGTTAGATGTAGGCTTATCCAAAGGCAGCTTTTGATGGCATGATGTCGTATGTTTAATTTTTAGCAATTTTATGCATGCAAGTCTGTCATCTGTCTAATGGCAATCATTTGATAGTTTAATTTCACTCATCACTCCAGAATTTCGACGACTTTTTTTGTCGTTGCTGCTGCCGTTTCTGTCCTGTGCGTAGCTAAATTAATTATGTGTTATATGTTAGTCTCCTCATTTTCCTCACTTAAGACAGTAGTAGGCTAATGTTGCAGATTTCACTTTTCATGGCTGGTTGCACACAATCGCTTTTAGGCTGTTGTGTGATGATGGACTGGGTTTGTATAATTGTAATTTTAATATTGAAATTTCTTCAAATGATAAATCTGTTTTAAAAATTTCAATGCCTTGTAATAGGAGTATCCTACCCCTAGTTGGTATGAACTTTTGTCTGTCATGTAGTAAGGAGTTGGACGAACTGAATCCCTCATTATTGCTGCTTTTAATGTCTGTATTTTTCTTTCTCCGCCTTCTCATTTAACTGCTCTCCATGTCAGCCATGAGACAGCCTTTACATGTGCTCATGCTCTCGGATCGCAGTAAGGTGCATGGTGTAACAAAGCCCATACATCTGTTATGAGTGAGGATGGCACAGTAACCAGATCCTTGGTGGGTGAGTGGGAGTGGGGGCGCTGTTCACTTGGAAGCATGGGGTGAAAAGAGAGTGCCCCCTGGGAAGCTGCAGCATGCACACAGCTGAGGACCGTCGGCCTGCTTCTGAAACCCGGCCACAAAGACATGAGCTCAGCACCATGCCGTGTTAAGTGCGATTTTGTTAGTCACCCTGCATTAAGCACAGAGGCAGTCTGGGGTGCTTTGCTGGCTCTGTTTAAGAGAAGACTGCAGCCAGTGTTGCTGTGTCTGTGCCATGACTATTAATGAAGATTTAGTTTTAGTTATGGGTATTTACTCACTGATAATTCCCAAGTAGAAGTGAATTGGTCAGCAAGTTTTATAATACTTCTTATATGTCTTTGTAAATATATAATAAAATGCTTATCCACTGTAGGGTTGTGCCAATTCTCAAGCTTGTTTCAGGATGCCCAGGGCAAAAGATTTATTGTTTATAAGTGGTTAGCTGTTTCTTGAAACCTACCAAGATGTGGGTACATATCATTAGTATTATCAAATGGGAACCTTAGATGCTTTTGGTTAGTTTCCATACATGGATACTTCACTGTTAGGTCCGAGGGATAGTTCCAGGTTTCAAAGCGCCACAAAGTCGGTGTATTGAGCGGTAGAATTGGCCAAGAAGGCATGTTAAAGCCCAAAATATACTTTTAAATGGAAACCCTAAACCTGTCCAGGTTTTTATTTTTATTTTTATGAATGCTACATGGTCATAAACACTACCAGGGTTCAGTCTTGGAAAACGCATTCCCTTTTTGGTAATATATCTATGCTAGCAAAACATTTATTAAGGTGAAAGATTGAAGCTGTCTCACATTCCCAAGAAATCGATGAAAATCTGTGAGAAAATTTTTCTTCAGTTAGATGAGAATCAGCTTTGTAGCCGTTCACTGGTGTTTAAAAATATGTTGTTAAAATCTTTATTTACCTTCTATGATTAAACAATGTTTTCCCGATGGCATTGCAGCATACCCCATAGAAGATCAATGTCTCCTAGATCAGAGGTTTTCAGAGTGGGATTTATAACCCCCCAGCCCATCGTGGAACAATTATGGAGGTTTGCACAAATGTTTTACAGTATTAAATGACACATTGTAAAAAGAAAAAATAATATTAATGTTCCACAGGGTAGAATTGTGTCTTTGATGATCTTTGTGCCCATAGAAAGTGCTTGAGTGCAGCAACAGTGAAGCACAGCACATTGTCGCCCCCCCCCCCCTCCCCCACTGCTTGAATTGATTTGAATGGAAATACAGTACAACAATAATTTGGCACCTACTGTGACTGTTGAGCAAGCACTAGATTGGGGTTTACTGCCTATTTTAGATTTGTAATATTTAGCATCACATTCTGCTTTCATACTAAATGATCTGTTAGATGAGTCTTGCCCAGTGGTAAGTGCAGCCATTTCTGTGTTCTCTTAAGTGCCTTGAATGTCTGCTTACATTCCCCTTTGACACCCCCACCCCACCCCACCCCCCATTTGCACCCATTTTAAACAGTCTTATGAAACAGCTGCGGAAGTAACGTCTTTTCCTGCAACGCCCGCCTGACTTCCTCTTTTGCTGATGTGCAGAAATGAATGTTAAACTCTGGCTGCCAGAGTTAGGGAAGCTGAACACCCATCCTGCGGTGCTATTTGGCTCGATGCTGGGTGGAAACCACGAAAATTTAATCTTGCACTTAAAAACACCCAAGGTGAACGTCACAAAGGCCTTAACTTGTCAGGAATCACATTCAGCAAAAGAGTGTCCAGGAAATTAGTTTGAGGTACTTGATTCAGCTTTTGGTACATAATAGCCCCTTGACTGCGAAAGTTGTTGCTGAGATCAACAAGTCTCCAACAAACCTCCATCCTGCTATGCATACAACGCTTCTGGGTGTCAGAGATCATTAGGGACTTGTCGTGTGACTTGGTAAAATGAAAATGATATTTGTGCCGGAGAATGTTGCTGTTACTGTTGGTAATGATATCCCATTTGGCACATTGTAATATGCCCTATTTTGGACATTAAAGGGATGAATGGTTTGAAATGAATTGATGTGTAGCTATTTAACACTTAAGTGCCCTTTCACCCTGACTTCTCTATTTTTAAAGACTCTTTAGCCAGCTCGGCTATTTCCTATTCCCATTGCCTTCTCTAGGAATCCTGTTTTTATTGAGGTTTTATTCAGTTTTTTTTTAGGGGGGGGGGGCGTGGTGTGGAGCCTGTATTTTCCTCGGTGAGACTTCCTCGTGTGAGACGTCAGTCCTTAGATCTTTATTTAAGAAGGCTTCTGGACAGAAGGTATTTTTCTGTTTATGCTTCCCACCACATGAAGTTTGCCCTAACCTTTTGGTTTGATACCCTGTGTTGGGTGGAGTAGCCATTTGGGCCAGGTGTTAGTGCGTTCCTTTTTGCCCTCATAACTCGGAATCCGAGTCGGATTCCGAGTTTTGAAGCCGGAAGTGACGACACGCGCTCCCCCGTTTCTCGGAGATCCGAGAAGTATCTCGCAGCAGCACAGAGGACCCCGAGTTTAGAATCCAAGATGGCTGCGCCCATTATCAACAGAAGTAAAGTTGTAGTTTTATAATTTTTAATTCTCATTTGTGGCTCATTAAATCGGTCGCAGACACTATACCTTCCAACTTATCTGTGGATGTGTTGTTATGGAGTTTTATACGTAAAGCACCACGCGTAATGTGTTATCAACTGATATTGCTAACAATGGCTTTAACAATTAACCGGGCTAGAACTGGATTTCATGATTA
>JAODKC010000107.1:26600976-26616797 GCA_026777985.1 Mormyrops attenuatus
GTGGCAAACGGAACGCATCCGACTCGGTTTTCCCTGAGTTTGTGGCGGATGTGACGCAATCTCGGCAACCGAAACTCTGATCCGAAGGCAATTGGAACGCACCATTACATGGCTGTTTACTCAGGCTTGTGGCCTTTTGGGGTTCGGTGATAGAGGAGAACAACAACAGCACCACCACCAGCTGTGCACAGAATGGGCACTCCCTTGTTCTTTTTGTAAAATACAGAGTAGGTGGGGTGCTATGATTTCAGTTTCTGGAAAGAGGACATAACACAACTGCACACGATAGCATGCATCTCTCTCTCACTTTCTGCCTTTATGTCATTACATATCTCTGTATTTGAATACTTAAAATGTTAACTGAATATACTGTCTATGGCCCTGTTCACACCTGGTATTAACATGCATCCTAGGTGATCCTATCACAAGTGGACAGCGCTAGTTACAGGTGTGAACGCACCCAAAATGGACTGGGGAAGCATTGAGATTGGATCACTCAAACCACAGTTGGAGGTGGTCTGGGACGCATATGGCCACATTCTTATAGCAGTGTGAATGCAAATGTGTCCAAGGACGCATTGAAGGACCGCCTACTCAGCTGACGTCCTCGTGTGGACGTAAGTATGTACGTACGTACTCATTAAACACGTGAGCGGTATTTAACACATGATTTATGTCAGGATGTCTGTCAGTGCAGAGTGGGCCGTTGTGTAGTAAACTGCATTGGGAAGAATAATGCATCTTTTTCCCTACAACACCAAAACATAAGTTTGAATTTACTGGGAAGTTGGTTTCATATTGCACTGTTGCGAACCATTCGCATGGAAACCTTGTCAAAAGTTTTCATTATTAATATTCCGTACAAATTCGGGAACAATAAATGGTGTAAGAAGTCATTTTTTAAAGATGTCTTGGTAATGGCACAGATCACATTTAATGCGCACTTTGATGAAGCTTCCTTATTTGTGTCAAAGCTTTATTAGTATTGGTGACCCGTGTCGATGATAATTTACATTAATGTAAAATTAAAGTGTGTATGTAACAATATGTGTTCAATAGCCTAGAAAATGTATATATCTATATGTGAATAGAAACGTATTATGATTATACCGGACTGTCCAGGGGCTTTAACTCCTGTCCAGAAATTCAGTCCCACTCCAGTGAAACAATGACCCTCTTTGTTGAAAGTTTCACAAATTTTGAGCTTCATTGATTATGATTAAAAGTCGAAATATTATCATATGACAACCAACATAATGCATACAGACTGAACCCCTTAACCTTGAACAGAAAAGTATTAGCCTGCCCTAGGCTAATTTTTAGTACTGAAAGACCTTTAAAATGCGTACATTTGTACTTTTTTGACACTGTATAATAATGCATGTCTACGATGTAGAAAGTTGAACTTTTTGTGAAATGTAATTACTTACATTCAAACTATATTTGCATTATGTGAAATATTTTATTTTATTATAATTTTATTTTATTACGAAATAAAATGTAAAAATTGTACATAGAAGACAAACATTATGAAATATAATGCCTTTATAGAATTATTTAAAAATAAAAGGACGCATTAATTATTGAAATATTTATTCATTTAGTTATAGATATTTTGAGTATTATGGCATACCATACAAACATTTTCGGCGGTTTGATTACTCTGAAATGCACAAATAGCTTTTGATTTCTTCTCCTTTTAATGTTCGGCAGATTCTGCATACAGAATTTACAGTACGTGCTTATTTAAGTAAGTTGTGGGAAAGAGATCCTATTACAAGCGGTTAGTCGAGATGCATGTTAATGTCAGGTGTGAACGGACATATTTTGCACTGTCCACTTGCGATCGGATCACCCAGGATGCATGTTAATACCAGGTGTGAACAGAGTTTAAAAATGTCTTGATTAGAATAAAGTGGGAAAAAATGACAGATCACACTTCTTTTCCCCTGACTATAATTCAGATTCAAGAGTTGCTTAGCCATGAATTTTTTTGCTTGAAATATAGTGCCTGTTTATGTTCCTTACATATTTTGTCGAATGAGAATTGGTAACCAAACATTAAACGTTCTCATTCACAAATTTACCATGATAATGATCTGCTAATAGTGGAATTTTCAGATGCAGCATTTAGGTGATGAAAGAGTGCAGGTAATTTATATAAGGATATATATTGTCCTATCATGAACTGGGTATTAATATAAGAATCATAAGTTTAAATATGCAGAAAGTCTTTATAACCATGTCAGGTTTTTATTCTGTTGATGAACTTTGATCTAAGAGAAACTTTCTGAGGTTAAAGTCCTCCATTTTATGGGCTTAGTGAACTGAATACTGGAGAGTTCATCTGTGCCTTCCATTCTCCTCTGCTTTGCTTTTTTAATTGGTCCTTTTAAGAAATTCTCACATGCAGGCATAACTTAGATACTGGTGCAGTCTGGATATAATTTCATCTTGGCAAAACAGCACTTTGTGGTTTTGATGGGAATGCGTTCCTGGTTTTTCCTATTTTTTTTTTTTTTGTTTAATGATTTTGGCAATTAGGACTGTGGTGTGGAAGCTTGCCTCTTACTCGCTTACTTGTAATAATACCATAAATCAGTGCTTGAAATATTGAAATACTAACCCAGGATGAACAAAATTGCCATGGTATGATCAAAATCAAAGCACCATAAGGTATTTAGCTTTCATTTTGTAATATCTCCGTAATGGCATTGTGAGGAACCTCTCCCACCTGCTTTTTCCAGCCCTTGAGCATGTCACACCACACCCAGCTGAGGATGGTGGGAGCGCAAATAACCCAAAGTAAGGCAACAGACCCCAGAGAGCAGGTGAAAGCGGGAGGTGTTAAGAGGCCCTCGCCTGTTTCATGTGTCCTCTCATTTGTAACAATTTAGCTTGAAACTTTTTCAGGATATATTCCTTTTGTAACTGCATATTTTAAATTGTGCCAAATGGTGAGGAATCCTACGTTATAAAACTCCTATCATGTTTATGATCGAATATGATCAGAACTCCTTAAGAAAAGTAATAGGACTGAAATAAGACAAGCTTGTCAGCCTGATAAAGCAGAAGCCGTCCCTGACATCCTCTCTGGCTGGAACAATGTTTAAAGTCCAGCTCGTGGGTACAGGGTGGGAACGGTTTGCGTTTCCATCTGGAACTCTTCCAATCTTGGCAAGTGGCATTTTGAAAATGTCTAAACATATAAGGGAAAAGCCAGTCCAGAAACATTAATCATCAAATCAAGAGATGCATCAGAATATTCAGGAGGATTGCTTGTCAGAAATTTTCTTTGTTGCCAGGCATTGTATCTCATGGAGCTGCTGTCTGACAAAATGGCACAGGGGGAACAGTAGGCAGCTGGAGGTGCCCTTAGCCCCCTTTTGGACTAAGGTAGTCTTACAAAGGGGTGAAAAAAGAAATGAGGGACATTGGAGTGACTTTGTACCTAAAATTAACCAACAGCTGTCACAACAGAACTGTCACAGACTGCAAGCCTTATTAAGATGCCCTGTGTTATTATTTAGTAGAAGTCACTGATGATATGGTAAGAGCCAAGTCGCTTATGTCTATACGATGTCGTCTTGGTGGATTGTTTATTTCTAGAAGCCTCATTACTATTTAAGCAGATATCTGAAGAGTTCCCAGCCTGCTTCTTTTGGGGATTGTGGGGATTGTTGTCAGCAGATCTGGACATGTACATCAAGCCCTTCACCTCTAGGCTGTCTTCTAGTGTCTTCTAAAATAAGCAGTCATTCATAATACATTACATTAAAAGGGATAAATCAGATAGGAAAACCAGAGAGAACTCATTTGGCTACCCTTACACAAAATGACTCTCCTCCAGAACAATTAGTTTATAAACCTTGTGACCTCAAACTACAAAATAAGAAACAATGCAGTCATTGTTCCATCCCTTGCTATTTTTGTGTGATGTAGGAACATGGTTATAGTAGTTGCATATTGATATAATTCGCTTCTGCTGAACATACTTTGAGCCTTGGCATCATTAAAAAAATCATACTGTAATATTTTTGTCTCTTTTCTTGATGTGATCTTATTAGCCACAAAGACAATCATTTATAATTGCTTTCTGTTAAGTTCAGTCATGTTTGTTTGATACATCGTATGTGTTATACCTCAATTCACTTTGCATTTCACTTTGACAGTTTTGTTACTTTTTTAATGTGTACAACTCTTCACGTATAATACAGATTTTGACTCCCTTTATTGAAAAGTAAAGCAACTCTTCCCTCCAGGTCCAGATATCTGACTTCTATGCTACCTGCTGCTCTAGAGAAAAACAAATCAAGTTTCTCGATCTAAATTCTTGTGATTCTTGACAGTGTGCTTCGCGAAAGTAAAAGGGATGGGGATGTACAGTGCATCTTGGACTGTACTTCTCTTTTAACTTGGTTCAGATGTGGTAACCAAGGACATAGGAACATTGCTTTCCTGTAAAATCACATCCCTACCTAATTTAATGTGAGATTTTGTAGGCATTGGTAAATTTTACAGAGTCACTGTTCAAAGCAGATGCTTAAGTAGTATTAAGGTATGCCTTTTATTGATTTATTCTTTTTGTCTAATACCACTGGATTATTTCTGTTGAGGTGAAGTTACTCTGAACAGGAACTCTTCCAAGACTTCAGTTCTATGTCTGGGACCTTAATCTCTTTCTCCCAAATGCAGTCTTATTTTAATTACCCAACTGTGCTTGATCTTGAAAGGTTGTAAGTTAAGATTCCAGCAGGTCACTTGACCTGAATTGCTTCAGTAAATATACAGCTGTGTGAAGTGGTGGAATTGTTAATCACTAGTGAAGCCCTAATTAAATCATAATAGTATTTTGGTTCCTGTTGAATTATGCAAGTCCGCAGAGCAGCCGAGTAGAGAGATGGGGGCATGTTTGTGTCAGCAGTCATAGGACACGCTTCAGCAACACATGGCAAGCCACAGTCTCACTTCTCTCCATTTATTTTCTCCTCCTCATATTATCCAACCTTATTATTTAAGGTTGCCTTCAGTTTCACAGGCAGGAATTAATTTGTTTCCAGGGTAAGGGGATGGCCAAGAATAATCACCCACCATTTGGGATGGATGTGTGAGTCTTTCATTGTCTCCACCAGATGGGCTGCGTGTCTCCTTGCCTTAGGTTGATATCGCGGTTTGTTTATGCCATCAGTTCAGCTAGCCCAAAAGACAGAGCTGCCAGTTAATTGTTTGGGCCTGGCATGCTTTACCCCATGTCTCAGTTTTCTGATGATGTTCTGTGTGTCTGTACTCTATGCTGTGTTGATGTTTTTTATATGCTTATCTCGGCTCTGTTGCATTCAGACCTCAGGCCGAGCTGTGTTCACCCATTTACGCAGGAAAATACTGTTCATAAGAATGCATATGGGCATCTGTTTAAATAGAAGTGTGGTTTATGTACAGGATTTTTGGTTGTACAGTCCTGATTGTCATATGTGATTCAGTGGAAGGTGGTTGGCTAGATATGTACTCCCCACTAGGATAAGTTTGAACATCTATGAACAATTATGATGGATAATTCATTTGTAGAAACTGTCCTGTTTTTTTTTTTTTTTTAATTGCATCATATGCATCAGTGACAAACATTAAAAGACGTTTTTGTGTTTTAAGTGTTAAGTATAATAACATCGTGTTGGGTGTGAGTTACAGTTAAAAAATATCACAGCTTGGGGCATTGCGGTGGTTGCGGTTGTTATTGTTGTTTGTCCTATAAGTCTTGCACTAGACAAAAGTGTCAGTTAAATTAATGAAATACTGCAGACAGGATGTGTTATAATGTGGCTGTATTACTATGTCAGGTGATTAAGTCAGGAATCTGGTGGTGCCGGCCATCAGCAGAATTAATGAAAAGGAGCTCAAGAGTTGTATAAGGGCTCACCAGCTCAGGTTGAGATGCGTGTGGGTGAGACAAGGTCATGGGTTGTCCTCTCCTGTTCGCCTGAGTGCTACAGCCTCCAATGCCAAACACTGGAGAGATCTCCTGCTTCTGGTGCCAGTCTCTCTCCCCACTGCATAGCCATCCTGAAAGGTTTCCAGTTTCCAGTGAGTTAATGGCTGAAGTCATTATTTAGCAAGTTATTTGGGTCATTTTATAGATGAAATGTCTGAATGGAAAGGGAACAAGTTTTCCTGTTATTGTTGCCAAAGTAGTCTATCTACGTGAGTGTTCAAGATCATAATTTCTGCCGAAACACAAACAAATTGAAATAGGTGAAAAAGATGATCACTTCCTTTAATGTTTATGAAGAGTAGACAGATGCCACATAGTTTTTTTTTTTCCATCTAAGTTCATTTGTCTGTGTCTGTCTGTGTGTGTGTGTATAAGGGAGCGGGGGAGGGAGAAAGAGAGCAAGCCTGGAATTTAAATTAAGGTTGTTTGGCATTCAAAGCCAAGGGCAGTATTGAGGGAGAGCCGCTATCTGCTTCGCAGCTGCTTATTGAAATGGCTTAGATAGGCTGAAGCCAAAGTGCCCATATTATCAAGGAAGTGGCTGAAAACTTTGCCTCTGGGTATCACTAACATTACATGTTGCTCTGTGTTCCTCAATTTTATTTATATGCTGTTACTAGTCAGTAACAAAAATATTTTATTTGTTTTGATGCAAGTTTGCAAACAGTCACAAAAATCGATATATAAAAACAAGCACTAAAACAGCAGTATAGAACAATGTACCCTTTAGTGGCCCTTGCAAAGTTCTTCTGGTCTGCAGAAGTGAGCAACATCAGTATCTGCACCACACCCTGCCCTAGAGACACATCTACTGTTACTGTTGACTTGCATAACGTAACGTTAGTGCCTTCATGACGTGATGCAGCAAACTGTAATGGCAGCTTACCTCTATTTGGAAAGGAGGGGGGAATTATTCCCAGTTCACTGTACAATGTCAGAGCTGTGCTTAGGGGTTTAAAGGGTTGGGGCCTTCTGATTTAATTAAGTTTGTGGTAAAGAAAGAAGAATAGATATTCCTTAGTTATCAAGAAAAGACTCAAACAGCCTGCGGTGATACAAACCGTCCTGGTTAAAGGTCTTGCGCTACAGTGGTTCTACTGACATTTATAGTCCTTATCTCTGGCTTTATTATACCTTTTTGTAGTTTGCTTGCCTACAAGGAAGTCTTTCATTTCATTAAAGGCAAAAGTAATTAGTTTTTATCCTAGATGGTAGGGAAGACATCCTGTAGCTATATAATCACTTGCCATGCTTTGTTTAGCAAGATTTAGAGATAAGCAACAATTAATAATGCATGTTAGATGGCTTGTGCACATTTTGAGAAAAGCAGTAGCAAAATACCACAGTTATTGCAAATTTTTAGTAATAATAAACCCCTCTGAGTTAAATGGGAATAGTCTATGCGACATAGATCCATTAGATAAGCTCAGTTTATGGTTTCAAACAGGGCTGGCTCCACCTTTTCAGGGGCCCTAGGCAAGGCTTTACCTAGGAGGCTCCACTACTGAGAAAAATGACCATTTCACTTCTTCCACAATGCAGGTAATTTTCTGGCCTTAGGCAACTGCCTATTCTGCCTACAGCTAGAGTTGGCCCAGGTTGCAGATGTACCAAGTTTGTTAACTTATCTGAACCAAATGTGGGATTTGCTGTTTTTCTGGGATTAACAGCCGTTGTTTGATTTAAACCATATACCTGCAAACACAAATGTTTCAGAAATCATACATATAAAATTGGGACTGAACATTGCAATGATTACATTTGATTAAAATTGTTTAGAAAACAGTCAGTTTTTTTTTGTCAGTTTACAATTTACATACTTTTTTGAAGTACTTAGTATTGTGATCTGATCGAGATTTTGTCATCTCTCCTTTTTCCCTCTCATTCCCAGTCCGTAATATATATTGTGCCAGCAAAGGAGCTCAATTCTTTGTTACCTCCCCTAAAAATATCTTCTCTTGTCTACATTTCCTCAGTGTATGATATTTGCCATCGCATCTGCCAAATACACCATGAACTGCTTCCACCCTTGATGCTACATGACATAAGGAATATTGTGCCAGCATTGTTTTTCCTTTGGTTACAATCGTGACATGGCTGGCTTTGGTTTCAGAACCAAATATAACATCTGTCAGGGTCGGCTGCGTTTAAAAGCAAAGTGACTGTGAAATCAAAAGAAGATTGAAGTTCTTCCAGGACTCCTTTGTGGATTTCCTGCCTGCATTGGTGATTCTACTGGACGTGAAACTGAAAGCTAGTTTTCTGCAGTGTCTGCTATAGAAATATTGCAATAGCAGGATCAGCCTGTGATTTTATACTTTCAAACCAAATTTGAGAGAAGCCCTTTTGGTCTTGCAACAACAGCTCCATTCAACCTGTAAGCCTCTCTTCCTGAACCTCTGCTGTCTGGTCTCTGGTTCTGATTCAGGGTGTTTTGACCTATTGTGCTCCAGCATATGCTGACAACTTTTTTGGTGTGGTAGAGGTCCCTCTTTTCTTCTGTAAATTCTCCCTTCTATCCTGCTAAATGCAGCATAAGCTTTGGACATCCCATTAGAGCTGTCAGTCCAGCTAGCTGCTGGAGACGACTAAAGGGAGAGATCAACACGATGGAGAGGTGATTTGGGGAGGGAAAGGGCAAAGCTGAACACAGAAGGATCCTGTGTTTGCTCTCTGTTTCCATGTTCCTCCCCTGCCTTAGGAGGGTAGGCTTCACCATTCTGAAGTCTTCTTGCAGTTCTCCACTCTGCCAGCGACCTGACAACCACAGCTTTCCTGCCACTACTCTGAACATTATAGCAGCATTACCTTGCTACAGTTTGAGATGTTTAGTATTTTGAGATTGCAATCTCCTGTTGTATGCATGTAAATGCTTTACTTTGTAGAAATCTGAAACAACAATTTTACTAGCCTACATTTTTAAACACAGTCCATTAATCATACAAACTTGCGATGTTGTGGTGTTTGCAAATTCCTGTTTAAATTCCTCAGTAACTGCAAGGTTTATGAGCGCAAGTGAACTATCAGAATTTCGTTTAAAAGCTTTTTGTCACATTCTCCTCTGGCAGCAGGAGGTGATAATGAAAGCGCCTCACAGATGAGTAGCTGACACTCTCGAATACTTAATGTCGTTATTAATATGCTTAACGGCTATGTTCATCTACGGCGAGCTACTACGCCTGCAGTCCTGTATTCTTCAGTCAGGCCATGGAGATGTCACTTGGGCTTCTGTGTGTGGCTCTGAGATGGGACTCAGTGGCTTGCAGTTACCCCTTTCAGAGCTCCTGGCTGACAAGGAAATGTCTACTTCAAGGGAGAAGGTTTCTGAAACCTACCAGCCTTTAAAGCAAATGTGCATATTCACAATTAACTAAGAAAAGCCCCCTGTCATAGGATAACCATTGATGCCCTATCACTGAACTTGCCACCACTGTATATTACAATGAAAGAGTAAGATTAATCTTCCCTCTTCTAATTATTTGGTGATGCATAATTCCCTAGACTAAAATGAATATCAGTATATAATTTTACTTGCCTACTTTTAATTATACTTTGGAATGAAAGCTGAAAAAGGGATTTAGCCAGTATAGAAATCTGTGTGTCACTGTCCTCATAGGTCAGCTGTGCTGGTGTCATACAGCAGATTAAGCAGGAATCCTTTCAAAGCCTCATTTGTTTAACGGTGTTGGGAAGCTGACCAAAATGCATTGATTATCGTTGGCAGATGCATTCTGAATGTCTTAATTTTTTCTTTAGGCACAATCCAAGTATGAATTATTTTTTCAGTACGAGCAGCCGTTACAGTCCTCTGTACTACATGGTCACCATGCAATGACATTTTGGCGTGTGTGTGTGTGTGTGTGTGTGTGTTTGTTTTGTACGCTTCAGTATATAATTTACTCTTAGACCCCACACCCAATCTCTCCGATTGTCGTCTTTTCATTTCCTGTGCTCTGAGAGTGAAGGGTTGCCATAGCAATATGACTAGGAGTTATTGTCCTGTCTACCATACAGCTGGCAAATTTTTCTTTAAGGTTCCCGCATGACATGGCAATTTTCGTCAAGCACTCCGCTCCCAGATTACTCAATATATATTGATTTCCAGCTAATAAGATTTACATTTCCCTTTAGGATGTGTAAATTCAGCACACAGTTTAGTGGGAAAAATAGACTGGTATTCTTTTATGGGCTACTTTCGACTGGTGATAAGCAGAACACAACGAAAGGATCTGTAATGTAGCGTGACATTATTGGTTTTATATAAAGATGCTTTTATCCACTGTCTTGTGAGGGGCCCTGGGATCAGCGTAGCAAATCATTCTGTTTATATCATGACATACTGTGACAGACTATGTGTCTCTGTCTCTGATTGGATGGCCCTTGTTTTGGAAGCCTGGATTCCTGTTGGTAGCTTGCGATAAATGTTCTCCTCCACAAGTGTTGCATAATAGCTTGAAAGATTGAGATTATTCTGAAAGTTTGTCATGTTTTCAAATATTTAGGAAACGCATGCACACACAGCTGTAACCCTACTGGCTTTTCATTCCTTTGCAGCAGTTTACTGCTTTATGCTAACAGGGAGGAAGGCAGGCACTAGTAGAATCAGTGAAGCTTTGCCATAATTTGAGCTATTAAAATAATAAAATACAACTCTAGAAATGGTACATTTTCAAAACTGCCTCTAAGGAGGGATAATAAAATGTGTGAAAGAACATCCAAGTTGTGTAGGTCCTGTACAAGCGTTTTGGGTGGCAGTGACTTCTGTTTGACTCGATAGCTACTTCCAGCCGGTCATATGCTCCTTGGAACGGTGCTGCTGACCTTTAGCCGCTCAGCATTACTGCATATCGCAAGGCTGACGCTTACAAAACAACGGGGCCTAATGGAATGCTGCTATAATAGCCGAAAGTGTCTGGCGAGAGGCCCTGACCCGTATCTACTTTATGTCACTCCTGGAAGTAATGCGGCCAGGGGACAGATTTTCATCACTCATTATGAGCTTTCTCCCTCCGTAATTATGTGCTGCCATCTGGGATAATTGCTCTTGCCTAACTGAGAAACACAACTTATGGAGAGAAGACGTTTTGAATCGTGTCATCTGTGTGTATCAGTGAGATGGAATATAATTTTCAGATTATTAATAATGCATAATACATTAGTAAATTTTACTTGATATGTTTAGGGAACCGAACTGGTTGTCCAAATTCAAGTAGAGCTTCCTCTATGTTTGAGTAAATGTTGCAGCCCTGCTTCTGTATTCTTTGTTTTCAGGGTCATGGAGCCCTGGACATGTGATGAAGGGGGGATAATATATTTGTATTTGCTCTCATGCACTCTGATTGGATCATTTTAATGTCGTTCTTCATCTCAGCTGGTTTGGTTATTAAGACGTTCTAAAGGCCCAGGAAATCCCCCAAATTGCACTGCTGTTTTCTTTTGTACATTTGAATTACATAAGTGATTCGTGTCTTTCAGTGTTACTAAAATATTTATAGGTCAGGTGATCGTGCATGAACTCTACCTTCATGATGCTGGAGAACCAGAATGATGAAACCAAATTTTGACAGCTGGAGTAATGAGCTGTCAACAGATTTGTGTTCAGCCAGAACAGCCAAAATGTGTTTTAGGAGATGAGACCCTTTTGGGCAGTGTAGTGATGAGGGTAAAAGAGTGCCGCACAGGCCTGAGCAGCATAGCTTTTGATTGGCTGGCTGCCTGAGCTGCTGTGCTGGCAGGCCCAGTGAATCCTGGAGTTGCCTCTCCTCTGAAAAATGGAATAATCTATAGAGATGGAGGGAGAGTGAGGAGATGTAATTAAGCCCTTCTCCGCGGCCTCGCTTTAATCATCTGATTAGTGGCACTTTGACCCCCTTGTACTCATGTTCAGTCTTTTATCGCTGTCAGCGTCTGGGTTAGACAGGACCTCAGTACTCACTGTTGTAAGCTGGTTTCATCGCCACCTTGAAATTAAATAGTGTCCCCGTTTAAAAATGGCATGGCTGCCATTTCATGGTAGATGCTACGGTCAGAGGTTTATCTGATGTGGCAGTTTCTGGAAATAGCAGGTCTTGGGTCTTGTGTTTTACTCATTTGATTACCTTGTTTGCTAGGGATTAGGCATCTTATGTGTCACCTCTTAAAGCATGATAAAACGGCTTGTCAGCCTGTGTCTGAAATTGTTTTAATGGCTTGTCAGTGCCGAAAGATTACAGAAAAATGGAAGGAACGTGAAACAAAGAACCTAAAAAAGATGTTATAAATTTTAGGTCACTAGAATCATCCTGTTATAATTTAGAAGGCTATTAATAGGCAAAGAGCTATTTCTATTTCAAAATTAGACTGTCAAGGACCTGTGTATGTGAAATTTTCTGTGCTTTAAGCTGGGCCTCTTTTTTCATTCAAATTGTTGTTCTGTAGCTGCTCATTTAGAGGTGAAAGCTGTTTCTTTGGGTCCTTGCCTTTTGTGACCCAGACCATTTTGCATCATGTGAAGAAGACAGAAGGCTAGACTGGATACAAATTTTCCTGTAACCAGGCAGAAATCGAACACTCTGCAAGGGAGGGAATTTTCTCCTGCTAAACAAGTAATTGCAATGTCTCTGTCTGACCTAGAATAACTATTTTTTTGTGCTTAGATATGACATCTTGTAATGTTAACAAATCATACCTAAGTTGGCTCCTTGACAGCTGCATGCTTGTAATGTATTATCTGCCTCACACAAAAGCATCTGCTCAACAAATAAATGTAATTATACCTGCTGTATGCTCAGTGTCTTTAATATTCAGAAATTTTCATTAAATTAATTTTTTTTGGAATGGCCACTGACTCCCAACAGTTGATTGGATGATGTCAGAATTAAATTTCATTTTTCCTCAAGGATAAACAATGGTTATTTTGTGCCACTCATACCACCCCCAGTCTGTAGATGTGGAATCTCAATTCACTGTAATCTCTGGTTTTTGAGTGTCTGTCGGTTGTCCATCAAGGCTTGATAGTTCAGCATATTTTGTATTAATTGCTACCCCATTCCCCTATCTCAAGCCACTGGCATAAAGCACAGGTGTGACTGGCAGGCTAAAAATATCCCACTTAGTGTGCCCACAGATAGCCAAAGCTGATTGTTATGTGTTCTGTCGCCATGCCGGAAGAATAGGCTCATGCTTGCCTGTGTTGGTGATATGGGGTGTCGCAAGGTAAACTGGAGAAAGTGTGTTACTGTACAGCTTGGATTTCTCATGCCACTGGCTCTGTGGCTCTTAGATCTTGGCTGAGCCAGTAAAGATGGTTTAGGAAATTAGTTTAGGAAGCCATGATTGATAAATTAGTTGCCGTTTTTCAACAGCTGGACATTAACAGCTCTTATGTTAAGTATGCTATTAATTTAAAAAACGGGTAATAAGAAGTTGACGTCCTAAAGCCTGAATCTGTTTAATGACCCTGTAGTGAGCTGGTTTAGCTGTTGTAAATACTGGCAGTCTAAGCACTTTTGAGAAGTAAAAGGACGATAACCTTTAACCTGTTTGTATGTATGGACTTGGCACAGCTTTTTTGTGCATGAATGTCTAGTTCACTGTGTATGCTGATTTCTGGGCAAGAATGCTGTTGTCATCACGGTGAATTATCTCTTAGAACAGGGGTCTCCAACCTTTTTTACAGTGGGAGCTATGTAAAATCTGGGGGGTGGGTGGCGTTAGTTAAAGTTGTTGTTGGCGGTGACAGTAATAGTTGTTGAATGGGGAGGGCTTGGGGGTGGGGGAGGTAAAATGAAATCTTTTGGCATCCATTCTGTAGCGGTGCCCATTGTCAGAGAGGAAACCAAAGTCATACATGTATACAGGTTTTAAAAAAAATAAAAAAGCCCAATTTCTAGCAAGTGTTTTGCAGGCTACTTATTGGGTCCCTGTGAGCTGCTTGTAGCTCGTGGTTGACACATTGGTGACTGCTGACTTAGGATCTACTTTAAGGCATTGGGGGAAAGCATTAGGGTGAACAGGGTGAATGATTTGCCTTTTAATAATAGCTGACTTGGTTAGCAGTTCTGATAAACTCCTTGAAATGTCTTATATGTATCTGCTTGGGAGATACCTTCTTCAAATCACCATTTCTCCACATCCATGCTCAGCATGGGGTTTCACTTTGCCATTCTGCTTTTGTCAGTGCTATCTGTTCTGGGCTCTTTGGCAGGTTATCAGCCTTTGCTCATAACCAAGCTTTAATCTTTTTGGGAACTTCTGTAGTTGTAACCTACTCTAATCCTTCACTTGCATAGAAAGCTAAAAACATTACCACCCCTGTGTGAAGCAAATAACATTGATTGTCTTTTAACAATGGCACATGTCAAGGTGTGGGATGTATTTGACTGTAAGCTCACATTTGGTACTCATAGTTGATGTGTTGAAAGCAGGAAAAATGGACAAGGTATACATCTGGTGACTTTGATAAGGGCCAATTTGTTATGGCCAGAGGACTGGGTCAGAGCATCTCCGAAACAACACTTGTAGGGTGCTCACGGTCAGTCGTGGTGAGTACCTGCTGACAGTGATCCAGAGAGCAAAAATCCATGAACCGCTAACAGTGTTGGGAGGCCAAGTTTAGGTTGATGTACGGTGTGAACACAGGCTATCCCATTTGATGCAAGCCACCAGAAGGGCTTCTGTGGCACACGTTGCAGATAATTTTAATGACGTCACGGGAGTAGTGTGTCACAACATACAGTGCATCAAGTGTATGTTTCTGCATAACCATGGATCAGGCTTGTTGTTCCAACACAGCTGGTTGTTCGACTGATTCTCGTCACATATCTGGCAAGATGTAACAGAAAACGGGATTCTTTAAGCTTTCATTTGGTACGTCAGGCACATTGAATAAATAAAATTTGGGATCATCTGCTATAGGTCAGCACTTGGCTAGATGAATTGGATAGAAATGGTCTTATTTGTGACCACTAAAAATAAGACAATGTAATGGGCATGTTATGTTTGTTTTTTATTTATTTATGGAGGTAAGCCTTTGGCAAAAATGGTTAAACAGACTGGTACATACAACCCTTGGGTTTCAAATGCCAAGACTCAGCTCATAAAGTTCATAAAGCTGTGCAAGTATTTAAAATGGGCTGGTACAGATTGTAAAGTAAAGTATTAAAAGTACATAAACATTTAAAAGTATTAGCTTAACAGCTCATACATGGTACCAATACTATCATTGTACTTTTAACTTTCTTTTTTGGCTATAAATTGTTGCGTCTCTGTTCAAATCAAATGGAGATTGTCTGTCTGATTTTTTGAGTGGCAATGGAAATTAGTTTTCAAGTATCTGCAGTGTCAACAGGCTTTGGGTGGTCTGCGCCAGTGCACAGGAAACAATCACTCTTAAGGCTGGTAGAATCAGCATTTCCTCAACGATTAAGATGCAGTGGCACTTTGCCAGTGCAAGATGTATTGCCTCTATTAACCCAAATTGCTTTTTCCATTTAACAACATTGTAAAGTTGTATATTTTGAGTTCAGTGCAAGATGGCGTTGCTTTCAAAAGTCAAATATCCACATCCCATTCTAGCTCCCGTAACGTACTTCTGAACAAGTTCCGTCTTGGAATGAATGAATAGAGTGGCAGGTCCCACATACTATTGAAATTGGGGCTTCTCTGTCTCTAAAATATGGTGAAAAATATTACTCAAAGGGGCGGGTTCAAACTAAGTGAGTCCAGTTCTTTTAAAAATGTAGAAAGTAACATCTTGATGTGACTATATCTATGATTTTGTACGCACACACACACACACACACACACACACACACACACACACACACACACACACACACACACACACACACACACA
>JAODKC010000107.1:26639624-26664979 GCA_026777985.1 Mormyrops attenuatus
TTCTGGCTCCTGCGATGGTTGGAAAACAGAAGGGTTTGTCTCATAGTACCCTGGCATCGAGTCTTAGCACAAGAAGTCCTGAGCACGGGACATCTGACCTCCACTGAATAATTTCTTCCGAAGAATGGTGCTTGATTTTTTTTTCGCAGTGCATTAAACTGGAATAGGAGCTCCAAAATGGCATGGCCACCTGCTCCTGCGATACAGGCAGCCTGGAAATTCACTAGCTGTGTCTGAGTGATAAGCTCTTTGTCAGACCCCCTGCAATTTCCTTAAAACCTCGTCAATTGTTCTTGTGTCTGATAAGCCATCGTTACCCAGAGGAGAGCTAATTTCTGCTGACTTCTCTTCAGTTCACTGCCTCATACTTGTTTCTTTGCACAGCAGAGGGCAGTTATATTATAAAATATTAACCTTTTTGTAAAGAAGAACCAGATTGGGTTTTCATTCTTTATATCGTTTTCAAGATTTTCTTCCTCTGTTCTGCATTAGGATACTTCTGCTATATATTTAAAAATATTCCTATACCTTCTATCAATAAATATATTTAAGATTTCTTTGTACACAATTAATAAGGAATTTCTATAACCTGTTATGGGGTAATATTAATGGCAAAAGTAGCTGAATTTTAAATAATACTAAAATAACTGTTGTGTCTATTAAACATTTGCTTACTTGTATTTTCAAGTTTAGTTAAGTTTATCTTTTAAAATTGAACATAAATTTTATCCCCTATAAGTTATGGAAGCACACAATATGTAATCTTGTATATTTTAATGTGTTCATCCATTTGAAGTTTAATTTAGTTTAATTTCAAAATATATGCAACCAGGGGCCTATTTAAGGAGATTAATTACAGGCACTTTTTGGACTATTTACTTGCTTGACATGCTTGGACCTCACATACCTGTGGTTATCGAATGTTTTGTTGTGAATAATGAATGAGCACAGATATATTTTTAAAATTGTACCTTTGGCAAACTCTCCTCTATGTAACTTACATTTCGTCTTACATTAAGATATGATCACCTGCATTCATGTTTGAGTTTACCTGTGCCATGATTCTGTTTTGCTGCTCACTGGCCTTGTTTATGGAGTTTTTATGTGGAGTATGAAGCTCTTACCTGCTCTATGGCCGCCCTCATTCTTTCTCACTGCAGGATGACGCCCGCCAGCTGTTTGCTCTGTCCGCTACAGCTGAAGAGCAGGGGGTGCTTCCGGACGACCTGTCCAACGTGATCCGCCGTCTGTGGGCAGACAGTGGGGTACAGAGCTGCTTCACGCGCTCCAGAGAGTACCAGCTCAATGACTCCGCTGCATAGTGAGTGGAAATGTTAAGCGCTAATCATTTGTCTTTTGCTGTTGGTGCTTGGTGAATGATATTGGCATTTTATTGCACAAATCGCTGACTAGTCCTCTCCATGGGTAAATCAAATGAATTGACATCAAGAGGGTTATCTTTCCAATGCCTATGAGCACAATCATTTATTCCTTTTGACAGGAGATGCACTGTCCTGTTGAAGCTACAGCACAGCTAGTCAGTCAATGGAAAGGTTAATCAGTCTGCTTACATGCTATGCATCTTTGGACAGCATATGGATTCTCTAGTTAATAGTGTCTTAAGAAAACATCTTCTATTGTCTGATAATGAATAAGAAATAAATTTTATTTGTTTTACATATCTACTGCCTCTGTCCTATGGCCTCTTCCAGATATTGGTGCCTGAAACTGCAACAATAAACACAGGATGTTGGTTGAATATACACGAGCTTTAAATGATTCATTTGCCTCACAAACTGGACAAAACAGGGGCTTTTTGTTGACTGAGGATCCTCTCTGAGGCAAACGCAGAGATGCTTTGCGGCTTGCGGTTGACTGCATCATATATAGATGCGGCAGCTCAGTGAGGATCAGGGCAGGAGGCTGCAGGCAGCCGGCTTTTTCCGGAAGCTCGATGGAAACGGTTCATTGGCGTTGTGCTTACACAGATGCAACAACCTCTTGTAATGTAAATGGGGACAGAAAAAAAAACCGAGTACCTAGCTGAAGTTATTTCTCCTTGTTATGGCCATTTTTCACTGAAACCCAGAAATCTGTTCAAAGCTGGGAGCCAATAACTTTGTGCCAGTTACCTTCATTTTTCTTGGGTTTTGCTTAATAAAAACTTTGCCTCTGGGCTACAAAGGGTACTTTAGAATTGATGGGCCTACAGCTGGTTAATATAGTTTCACAAATAAAGCAGGTTATGCTTTTTTAAGTTTAATCAGAAATTTTTAATACTCCCTCCAATTAGGCCATTAGGCTCACTGACAGCTGGAGCTGAAGAGGCTGTCGACTCACCCTTCGATATCGGCTCTAACTGTCTAACAAGAGGCCAGATTCCAGCTCACTATCACTCTGGGTGTAGTGAAGAAACAATGCGCTGGCAGCAGCTGTTTAACAATCACTCACATGCTAATAATTATATCTTTGGCCAGCCTGCTGTGGTATTTATTTCTGAACATTGGTGAGAGAAATAAACTGTTGATTATCCATTCAAGAAAATGTTTTTTTCTTGGGAGAATAGAATATAACAATGTAAAGATATAAAACTGCATTAACCTTTGTTGACGACTTTTACAGTACAATGTACATTAATAATAATGATAATAATAATAATAGATACTTTATTGATCCCCATGGGGAAATTCTCTTTTTACACCTCCCTCAACTTGCTCTTTGTAGAGTAAGTTGTCCGAGAAGGGCTGCCACCTGTAGCAGCACCCAGGGAGCTGGGGGTTAAGGGCCTTGCTCAAGGACCTGCAGACATGCTGAGGCTGGGTTTGAACCGGTGACCTTCTGATTACAGGCACACAGGCTTATATACATATACATATATCACTATATATGTGGGTGTGTGTGTGTGTATGTGTGTCTGCAAATACATGTGTATATAGACTAGGGCTGTCAAATGCGATAATAGCGCGTCAACGCGAATTCATTATAACGTGACTAATTTTTTGATGCCATTAACGCCTGTTGAGTCAGATGGCAGCTCAGGAAAAATAATGAACAAAGAAAAAGGTATTTTGAATGGCAGGTTCAGCTTCAAAACTCTGTCAGATGGGTACATGGACAAGACCAAAGTTATTTGCAGTTACTGTCGATGTGAAATGAGTCACCACCGAAGTACATCTAGTCTTAAATACCATACCAGGCTGCGGCTCTTCTCAGAACGCATTCGCATGTCGTAGCATATTATGATGATACTTTCATAAATATAAATACGTAATTTTCTGGGTTAATATTATTTTTCATTTAGGAATTTCTTCAGCTATATGTGAATGAGGCGGTCCGTCGCGCGCTTCTGTGATGTCTTAGCTGCATAATTTACATCTTCCTCAAAGTCATCTTCTACGATTGTATGTCTCTGGTCAAATGGTATGCTTTTTCTTCAGTGTCCAAGATTGGATGTAAGCTTAAGTTTATTGGGATTCCTAATTCTTTCATATACTTTTCATAGTAAATCGTCACTGTGCCTTCCCAGATCTTTGAGAGTGAAGGGCAGACAACTGCAGAGTCAAACGAACTTGGGTGATGGTGAAGACTATCGCTACAGAACCGAACAATATAGTGATATTGGTCACCTTTGCGCTGTTATGCGTCCGAGTGAACCCCCCCCGGAATTATTTCTTTATTTTTTGTAAGTACTTGAAATTTTGTTTTTGTGTTAAATGCATATATACCGATATTGCATTTAAAATCGTATCTTAAACCCTCTTCTCTATCCATTGGGGCTCTTTGTAAATCTTTGGTCAGACATTTAGGATAAAATGGCTTTTTGCTTTAAAAAGGTTGCCGACCTCTGATCTATACAATTCATCTGGTAGGTGAAGTTACATTACTTATTTCCCTGATGCTTTTCTCCAAAGCAACCTACAGTACGGGGAAGGGTTACAGTTTATGTGCGTTCCCTGGGATTTGAACCCACAACCTTTGCATTATTAGCACAATGCTCTACTTGTTAAAGTGAATTCCCCAATCAGTGTTTTATATCTTACTCTTCAGATACAATTATTTAATCGAATCACTGATCACCGGCCATTTATTTACTCTATCTTCACACCAGAAGAGCAATGAATCTCTCTGTCATGAGCTGAGATGGAGACGAGTCAGAGGACTGAGTGAAAGCCCCTGAGCAACTGCTTTCTTGGGGCTTGAGGAATGGGCAGTCTGATCCCCATGGAGACTGCAGTTCCAGCCCAAAACAAATGGGGGGTGGGAAGGAAAGCTACTCCGGGCAGGAGCATCATGGCCGGTCCATATGAGGGCTTTCAGGAAGCACCAAGGGTGTCTGTCAGAAGTTGGTGGTCATCCTCTGCAGACTCTGGGAGAAGCTTGTGACTGTGTGGTTCTGTACTCCCTCTGTCTCTTCTCCTCGGTCTACCTTTATTGTGGCATGTGTGTGTGTCTGCCAGCGCTGGCTGCTCCTCCTCGTTGGTTGCCATCTGTGTAGTTAACATTGCTCCCACAGTGCACCTGGATCAGTGCTTTCTAGGAGCTCTGTGATGGCACCCCTGTCGAGGTGACTGGCATCACACCTGTCAGCTAGTCAGATGTAGTTGTGTCTTTTGGCCTAAAATGTGTAGTTGAACTTGTGTGTAAGCCGTGTATATCGGGTGATAATATTCTTGTTGCATTTTTCTTCCCTGCCAGCTACTTGAATGACCTGGAGCGGATAGCCAGGCCTGACTACATCCCCACACAGCAGGATGTGCTTCGGACGAGAGTTAAGACTACTGGCATTGTGGAGACCCACTTCACCTTCAAAGATCTACACTTCAAGTTAGTTGGCCAGTTTACCATCTCCCTCAGTCTCTAGACATCACTCACTTGCTCTGCATGTTTGTGCATGTCTGATGCACAGTCAAGGTTGGGTTCCTAATCTTTTCTGCCAACCACCATTTATTGTTCACTCAGTGTTTTATCAGCACTGAGGTCAGCACTGGTCCTTCCATCTTAATCCCAGCCTTAGTTTTTCAGTTTTCTGCAATGTGACTTGCTCAAAGGGGCAACTAGTCCAGATGTCATACAGTTGCTCATAATTAGCAGACAAACATCTGCAGCTGAACTCCTATTTTCATCTGGAAGGGTTATTGAACTGCGGACCATGAGGTAATCTGCAGCAGTGATCTGCATGAGTATCTGTCAGATTTTCTTAAGACTCCATTGTGGGTTTTCTAAAATCTTGTGGTCTAGTTTAAAGTTCAAACTATTATAACACCGGCTTATAGCTTTCCTTACCATTTTTTTTAAATTAGAATCTCAGTGAACTAATTAAAGCCTTGTTCCTTCAAAGATCTCCAGATGTGATTAGTGCAAAATATGCCATTCTCTTTTCAATAGATCAGTAAAATTAAGCATCAAAGAGTAAAATAGATAGCTTTATGAGAGCCAACAAATTTGCCATCATTGGCATATAAAATTTATATTATGATATATTTGGCTCCACTAAACCCCGTGAATGCAGCAACTGTCAATGGGCACAAGTTTCAACATTTTCCTGGGATCACACAGAAATCCATCCATCCAGACAGAAAGAAGAAAATGACTCCATAAAAGGCCTTTGTTTTGTCAGTGTGAATCACTTTCACCAACAATTTGTCAGCCTTGAGACAGTTCATTGAGAAAGGTGGGGATTTATTCTAGCAAACTGATAGCAGATCTATTGGAATGTGTTGTTCTCTGCAGACATTAGTTCCAGAGGCTGAGCTACTGTATCTTTCATTAGAAGCAATGTGTTGCATGCTTGTTTGTATGGGAGGGTATTTTATTTGCTCAAAAAATCTTGGAGCCACTTTACTTACAGGCTGTCAATGTGTGGTTATCCATCTGCCCTACTTGTTTGCATAAACAGTCACTTTTTGTCCTGATTTCATCTGACAAGGAAACACAAGTCGTTTCTCATTTACCTGCTACGGCAGGTAAATTGAAGTAGCTGTCAACAAGCCTGGCGACTCCATTTCCATTTCACGCGCCACTTGCTGTCGTCCTTTTACGCTGCCCCCTTGAATTTGTCGATTCTTCATTTTGGATTGAAGGAAACTGAATAATAATGTGTCTAAGAAGGATCCTGACAGATGCAATGAATGGGAAAAGAGTTTGGGAATTTGAAGAGTGGGGCTTTTTTGTCCAATTATATCATAGGCTTTGGAATGTTTAGAAACTAGTATGTTACCAGTGATTTGCAGCTTGAGTTTCCAGTGAATGGCAGAGGGTTGTAAAAGCCACTGTATCAGGTGATGTATGGAGCATGGCATTAGGGCAGCTGCGAAAACGTTCCCTACTCTGACTAATGCCAGACATGCAGACTGGCATTTTATCTGCTTGGCACATGCAAGCCGTGTACAAGGGCAACTCTGAACAATATTCCTCTGTGACACAGACTGTTTATTCCCTTTATACCAGATGTCTGTCGTTTTAAATATATAAATAATACAGAAGCATTCGACGTCAAAACTGTCTTTCCGCATTTTCATGCTTCTTACTGTCCAACTGCAACCATGACAACGGTAACACAACCATTAAACCATGACAAGGTCTGTGTTGGCAGTGCTGCACTTACATTGAGATAACTGGTCACTGGCCAGCGGTGAGAGGCTGGATTGTAGGTATATTATTATTTTGGACATTTTCAAATTGCCTGTCTAGTTGAGATTTTCAGGGTTTTAATGTCTTAGGTTTGCCATGTCCAGTTGAAGTGTAATGGCCATCTGAATGAAAAAGAATTAAGTAAAACTGAAGTGGAACCAGGGTGTTGGCAGCATTTACTGCTCTGAGTAACATCAATTTCGCCAGGAGGCTTTCTTCAGCGGGAGATAAGCTTCATCCAAGACATTGAAAGGCACGCTGGCAGGTGTCTCCTGTATTATCCTCTGGAAGAAGTCCTATTTTTGGACAATATGTGAGGGGCTCCTTTTTAGCTTCCCAGCATCCTGTAACTGCACTGGCTTTTCTGCAATGGGCTTCTGTCACAGCTGAGGATCTATAATGGATCTGTTTGTTCTGCTTCAATCTCTGAGCGTCCTCATGAAATTTTAATACGCAAGTGTCTATTGAATGTGGCTCAACCTCAATCTTCCTTTCCTCCACTCCTTGCTTTCAGTCTTCCCCTCTCATTTTATGTGTGCATTTTTTTCCCCTGCGGTATTTTCTGTTTGGGTTACACTCTAGCAGAAAAAGCAACACACAAATTGCTTGCAATAAAGATATGCTTGTTAAAGTCTTCCTACCTGCCTTCTCGAAATAACACGTAACTTTCTTCTGTTCCACTATGAGTTTTTATTACTGTTTCATGAATGCTTTATCTTTCTGCTTTATTGTTCCTGTTGATGTTGTTTTAAGCAAAGCAAAAAAAAACCAAAAAAAAGATTTCTGTTTCTTGCGCAAAAGGTACTACAGAAGAACTTGATGGTACCCTGTCTCTTGGCACAGACAAATATTAGCCCTTGTGGCTGCACATGCAACACTAAAGTTCTACCGAAACTAAAAATTGTTCTTCCAGGAGAGCAAAACGAAGCAGGATGCTAAAATGTGCCAACTAAAAAAAAAAAAGTCATAAAATCACCTCAGTATTGAGAAAGCCGTTTCCTCCCATCCCTGATGCCCTATCCTTACAGGATGTTTGACGTGGGTGGCCAGCGCTCTGAGAGGAAGAAGTGGATCCACTGCTTCGAGGGTGTGACAGCCATCATTTTCTGTGTGGCACTCAGTGCTTATGACCTGGTTCTTGCTGAGGATGAGGAGATGGTAATAACTGCCAGACCTTTTTCTATCTACACTAAATAATTACATCCATGCCACCCTGTACAGAACTGCCCCACCATTTTGACTGTCATAAATGACTCCTAGTTCTGCTTTAAATGTAATATGCAGATTCTCCACAGTGAAATAACTGCAACCTCTCTTTAATCACACAGGGTTTGTTTGACTTAATAACTGGAGTGGAAATATTAATATATGACTCATGCACTGTTAGCACAGCTTGCCATTTCTAAGTGTAAAATTACAAGAATATTTCAAAGATGACTAAATGCTTATTTACTCAAATTTTAGCTTGTTTTTCACTGTAGTCAGATAATACATATTAGCAAGCAGTTATTTTATAAAAAATTCTCCTAAAACATGTATACTGGAAATTTGTTTGTACTGTAAATTATATAAATATAAATATATTATATAAATGAATAGTGCCTACTAATGGTGAAATGTGGAAATACCTTCATTCTGGCCATTATGTTTGTGTTTACAATTTATCTTCACCTCCCCTACTCCCTCAATCTAGAACCGTATGCACGAGAGCATGAAACTCTTTGACAGCATCTGCAACAACAAATGGTTCACAGAGACATCCATCATCCTCTTCCTCAACAAGAAGGACCTATTTGAGGAAAAGATCACCCGTAGTCCACTGACCATCTGCTTCCCAGAGTACTCAGGTACTGGAGGAGGAATCTAAATCATTTTGTTTGTAGTTGCAGCTTCATTCATAGAAGCATTATCTTATTAGATATGCAAAAAGACAGAATGAAAATTGGTATTTAAGGACTTGAGTTTGTAAAACACATTCAATTTCTACTGTATAGGACTTTCTCATCAAACACAAATATTACCAGCATGGTATTTACAAATTTATACAATGATCTAGTATAATATGTATTCTGAGAAGTCGTTCCCTAATTTTCTTAATTATTTTGGTTCCCTTTTATTACATTCGTGTTGTGAGGTCAGTAGCAGATTAGCTTCATATACTGAATGTGTAGAGGACACCACCTTCCTAAATGTCTAATTGCACAAGACTCATTTAATTTCGGGCACTTTGGGCTAAACAAAGTCCCATGCAGCTCTCTTGCATTTATCTTGAATGTTTTTGGATATTACCAGTTTGTTTCAGATACAAAATCAAAGGTTCAGGGTTTTGTGTTTGTAATATAATCCATACCTAAATTTATTGAATGAAAATTTGCCATGATTTTGCCATGTTTTCCCACTTTACACTGTGTTGCAGTTTTCTTTCTGGATAGTTTGTTGTACCCAAATAAAACTTTTGGTTTATTTAATTAACCTTTTAATGGGGGAAGTTTAGGTAGTCATGTTTAAGTTGTGTTTCTAGGTGCTGTTCGGATCATGTTTCATCCAACAGGTTTACTCCTGTCTTCTAGGGGCCAACAAATACGATGAAGCTGCCAGCTACATCCAGACCAAGTTTGAAGACCTAAACAAGAAGAAAGACACCAAGGAGATCTACACCCACTTCACCTGTGCTACTGACACCAAGAATGTGCAGTTTGTCTTTGATGCTGTTACTGATGTGATTATCAAGAACAACCTGAAGGACTGTGGCCTCTTCTAGAGTGAGTATAGACAAGGTGCTCGTGCAAGCAGGCACACTCGCACTAAACAAAATGCCTTAAAAAGAAACGGGAAGGAGCTTTTGGTGAACCCCTTTGTTGTAAAGTCTGTGTACTAATATCATTAGTCAAAATGTTTAAAAATGTCAAATTGCTAAACTAAAAATGCAGTATGCCACAAGCACCATTGTATTTCAGGAAACACTCATCAGCATTTACAACTGAAGGACTAAAGTAAAAGGAACACTAATAGCATTGGACACCACACACACACACACACACACACACACACACACACACACACACCCCATACACGGCCAATACTGCCCTTTACTTTCAGGCAAGAGACACTGATCACTCACCTTCAGGACTAAGAGAGCCTTGTCAAGTTTTGTGCCTGCCTCCATTAGACTTGTAAATGGTTGAACACCATTCTTTTATTTTTATTTTAACACTGCTATTTTTAGGTTCTTTATTTATTGCTTATTCACAGTGTATTATTTATTGTGCTATTTATTGTACTTTGCAAGCTGTACGTGCCACTGCTAATTGCTCCATGTGGTATGGTATATGTGCTATGTGTGTGGGTGACCAAATTTCATATATGAGTTTCCTAACGGAAAAATGAAGTTTATTGAATTAAATTGAATTTGCCCACCATAGTGATAATGAAAGAGTACTTCTTGTGTGACTGATATACTTTTACTTAGTTTTGTTACAATTCAAACAGAACAGACTGGTTGGCAGGAACCAAAGGCAACTTGTTTGCTACTCAGTTACTACAGAGGTGAACCTTAAATTAATATGAAATGTAGCTTAGCTAAGTTACATTCATACATACATTCGATTTTTCTGTCCAAATACTACCACACCTTTACTTGCCACAACAGTATCCATCATCTTATCATTCCTGATTAGGAACAGCTGACTGCTTAACTTACCGCGTCAGTCGTTAGATTTCATCTTCAGCAGGATGCTCCTTTGTAACAAAACCACATGTTACAGAGGATGTGTACTCCATACACCAAAACATGCCTCTGGGGTGATTACATTGTTTTTAATCTACTTGAAGACTTAATCTTAAATAAAGAACTATTTGTGGATTTTTATGCATATCATAACGCCAACAAAAAATCATTATCAAACTGACCTTAAAAAGGCAGGTCTCCACACTCAACTACGGAAACACTTCCAGAAATGTATATTGGGTATGAACATGATTGTTTACCTGGTGCAGTTGGCAGTTACCATTGTCCAGTAAGTTGAAAGGCGGAGTACAAATTTATACAGTCCAATTACGCACTAACCTGCCTCCAAGTTAATGGAGGGGTTAACTGGGTATAATGAATACTGCTCATTGCAGAGTCATGGGAGTTTGATTAATATACTCTTACAGGATATTGAATTTCTCTTTCTCTCTCCTAGGACACATTTCATATGAGCAGAAGGGAGATTCGACACACCATGACTGTACTGGTCAACAACGATTCCTATGTTCACGTGCTTTTTCATTTTTTTTTTTTTCTTTTTTTCATTTTAATAAAACAGACTGAGCGCCTGAAAGCATAGTCAGATGTCAACAATCACCGATTCCCCGAATATTGAATTTTTCTCTTCCCGTGTTGTCATTTTTTGTTTTGTTTTTTTTTTCTTGTATGTTGAATATTTAATTTTAAAGGGGATTCATATTATTATTGACAAATTTGTTTCGTCTTGTTCCATACTGCAGCAGTTCACTGGTTTTCTTTTTCGTTTTTTGTTTTTTTAAATTAACAGAGGCAAAAAGTACTTTTTATATATATATATAAATGCATTTGCTTTACTTCAAGATCGAAATTTATGAAAAATTTAATTGCATAAAATTTATTTTTAAGACAACTGTGGGCATCCATTAAAATTAGACAAATACAAATAAAGTGCTTTATATTGTTTACACAAAGTCCAGATTGTTAGCTGAACTGCATATTGTACTGCATGTCTAATGATAGCTGACTGTATTAGCTCTGTAATGGCACAAAATATAACATTCCTCCAGAAAAATAATAAAACTACAAAAAGAATCTTCACACCAGGGAAAAGAGATTTTAACAGATATTTAAAATATATGTGTACCTAATTTTCCTTTTTATTGTTCAATATAATGTCTTTGGCAGTATGTTTTGTGCCTTCCGTTTACATCTTACATAGGTTTGTTTTATGAGTAGAGTTGACTTAATTCACCTTCAGCCGTCGTCTTTGATCTGTTTACATCTTAGCTTTTTATCAGTAGAGTTGTCTTAATTCACATTTGGTCCATTTCTTTCTTCTGTGTTCTTCACATGACTGAAAAAACATGCTAAAATAGTAATTAAGAGACACAATCTAACAAAAGTGTCTTTTGGTAAAACTTAATGATTTTAATTTAAATAAAGCTGTGTCACTAGCCAGGTCTTGTTTGGTTATTTAACTTATATTTTATTTAATTTTTTTAACATCACTTGACAAGAAATAATATTAAGGGACTACCCAAAGCATTCTGGCTTGGGTTGGCATGCACTAATGCATAATTAAAATAAGATCTATTCATTGCAGCTGATTTTATTTGGATAAGGGGAGTATTAGCTGAGTACTAGTTTAATTTCAAGAATGGTTAACTCATAATGGATCATAGCGCATTATGGATATCACAGTTTTTATCAGATTCTGTAATAGTATACCAACTCTCTGGGTTTGACTTTACTGCTTTACCACTTTAAGTGGTATTTTGCCATTTCACTTATCTTATTGTAGTTACCTGCTCATACAACTAAACATTATACTTGTTCTGGCTGCACAACTTGCTTATGGGCACAAAAATAGGGTCCAGCTTTGAGTTTCTGTACTGTCTTTATGCACCATGACGCCTACATCCACCTTTAATAATGCAGGAATCCTGTGAATGACATCATTATTCTACATGAACTTCATAAACATTGGTTATAGTTGGCGTTCCCCTCCTTTGTAGCTTAAATTACATTTTTCCTAATTTTGTGCTACCAAGTAATTTCCTTAAGACACAATTGTTTGGGGGGGGGAGATTACACAATATTTTAATATACGGTACCGGTCAAGGGTCTAAACACACCTACTGAAAATCATTTGTTTTTCAATACACGAATGACCCTAAGAACACCTTGAGGTTATGTAATGCTATATATTATCTCATGAACAAGGAGGGGGTCGGAGTGCTGTGACAGATGACCTGGTCACCACAAACCATAAACCTTATAGAGCTGGTTTTGTTTGGGGTTGGACTGAAGAGTATGACCATGGCAGCCAACTTGTGCCCAGAACTTGTAGAAACTCCTTCAGGACTATTGGAGAAGCGTTCCAGGTGGCTACATCGGGAAAGTGGTTAAAAGTATGCCAAGAGTCTGCAATGCTGTCATCGAAAATTTGAGAAAATGTTGAGTTGTTCCACTCTCCTCTCTGTCATTGCAATATTTGATATATATTACTTCATTGCCTCAGGGCCTTTTACTATACGATGAATAACAGCTGAAATAGAGACAAATGCATTAAAAGCAGGTGTATCCAGACTTTTGACTGGTACCGTATATGATGCTTCTCTGATCGCATAGATCACTGATCACTGAATGGGATTTGTCTCTTCTCACAGTGAAGACGGCAATAAGTGACCATGCTTTATTACTTCACATCTTTAGCTGGATAGGAGTTTATAATTCTGAGAAATCCCATAATACTTATTCTGGTCTTCAGCACTCCTTGCTCAGTAAATACTCATTCTTATGACTTACATGGCTGCTATAAAATAAAGTATTAAAATACAGGGGTTGCTTTGATAGAGATGGAGAAAGAAGCACTTTTTAAAATGTGAACTTGCTACACTTGAGTCTTTTATGCTATATAGACCGATCAGCCATAACATTAGAAGACTCCTGCCTAATATTGTGTAGGTTCCCCTTGTGCCCTCAAGACAGCTGTGACCGGTCTAGGCATGGACTCCATAAAACCACTGAAGACGTCCTGTGGTATCTGGCACCAAGACACTAGCAGCAGATCCTTTAAGTCCTACTGTATAAGCTGCGAGGTGGGGCCTCCATGGTTTGGACTTGTTTGTCCAGCACATCCCACAGATGCTCGATCAGTCTGAGATTTGGAGAATTTGGTGACCAAATCAACACCCTGAACCATTTTTCATGTTCATTAATCCATTCCTGAACAATTCTGGCAATTTGGCAGGGGCGCATTATCCTGCTGAAAGGGATCACAGCCACTAGGGAATACAGTTGCCATGCCGGGGTGTACTTGGTCGGCGTCACTGTTTAGGTAGGTGGTATGTGTCAAAGTAGCCTCAACATGAATGCCAGGACCCAAGGTTTCCTAGTGGAATGTTTGCCAAACCAACACACTGCCTGTCGGCTTGCCCTCTTCCCATAGTGCATCCTGGTGCCATCTCTTCCCTGGGTAAATGACGCACATGCACCTGCCCATCCACATGATGTAACAGAAAACATGACTCTTCAAACCAGGCCACTTACTTCCATTACTCAGTGTTCCAGTTCTGACACTGATGTGCCCATTGTAGGCACTTTTGTATGGGCATTCGGACCAGTCTGCGGCTACACAGCCCCATACGCAGCAAGCTGCAATGCACTGTGTGTTCTGACGCCTTTCTATCATAACCAGCATTACCATTTTCAGCAATTAATGCTACAGTAGCTCAACTGTGGGACAGGACCAGGCAGGCTAGCCTTTGTTCCCCACACACATTAACCTCCAGTGTTGTTGGTTTGAGTCCCGAAACCCAGTTCTGCCTGGAGTTATTGTCCCTGTCTTCACGTGGGCTTCCTCTTGCAGTCCAACACCTGCCAGAACTAGTCTGGACTGTTACCACATCCCATCCACTATCTTACAACCACTTCTACTGGGCTAGATTATTAATGGGGCAGTGTGTTGTTCAGTGAGACGGGGCACTGTGCCAGTGATAGGAGGGTTGCTTGTTCAAATCCCAGGGTCAGCAAAGTGATTTCACTTTTGGATCTTTGAGCAAGGCCTTTAGCCCCCAATTGCTCCAGACCACCTGATGCTCTGGGTAAAAGCATAAGAACATAAGAAATTTACAAACGAGAGGAGGCCATTCGGCCCATCAAGCTCTTTTGGGGAGAACTTAACTAATAGCTCATGGTTGATAAGATCTTATCTAGCTCTGATTTAAAGGATCCCAGAGTTTTAGCTTGCACTACTTGAACAGGAAGGCTATTCCATACTCTAACTACACGCTGTGTAAAGAAGTGTTTTCTCAAATACAAATTCAGCTCAGCTAACCTCTCCTCATAAGACATTCCTCTAAGACCAGGAATCATTCTTGTAGCCCTGCGCTGTATCCTTTCCAGGGCAGCAATGTCCTTCTTAAGGTCCTTTTTAAGGTCCCTTTTAAGGTCCTTTTTAAGGTCCTTCTTAAGGTCCTTTTTAAGGTCCTTTTTAAGGTCCCTTTTAAGGTCCTTCTTAAGGTCCCTTTTAAGGTCCTTTTTAAGGTGTTGTGCATCTGCTGCACAATAAATGCAAATGAACATACAGGGGACCCACGTAAGATTTGGTATTTTCCAGCAGTAGTTTGTTTAGTATTTCTGCCCAACAGTCAAGTGTTACTGCAAGAAGTGGTGTGGAGTTGAAAACATTATGTTGACGTTGTGCTCTTGGAGTTGTCAAATTGTCTGCAGGTGTGAATGAGTGAGTAAATATTGCGATGTCCTGTGATGGGTTGGTGCCAAGTCCTGGGTTATTCCCTGCCTTGCACCTGTTGTTTTTGGACTCCCACAGCCCTGAATAGGACAAGCAGTTATGAAAAATAAATGAATGAATGAATGAACTATGCTTTGTGGTGACTGCTGTTGACCTTCAAGATCAGACTGATAAGGTTAACAGATCTTGATTAAAAAAAGAGAATATTCCATATTTTAGTTTGGGGAGGTTTTTCTTCACAGATCAGTGAAGAAAATCATTTATTATCAACACCTCAAGTCATGAACGTATTCGATATTAGTATTCTATTACACCACCTGCTGACTGAGCTAGGTAATTACGGCTTTCATAACTAGCCAGCCAGTAAAGTGAACCGTGAACCTGGTGGAACCACCATAGCATAAAACAAACTATTTTGTTTACTAGACAACACATACCCATGACACTAAACAGGATAAATGAGTGGATGATGGATGGATGGATTCAAAATGATGAGCATGTATCAAGCGTAAACAAAGAGTAGCTAAGGTATTAAAACTCAGGAAGACTGATACAGACATTTTAACTTACCGCTGTGCCATTGGACTAAAGAATTCCACCCTCTGACAAACTTTACATGGATACATTAACACAAATATTTAATAGGCCTATCTGTATCAGTTGTTTCAGTTTTAATAGCAAAGACAAGTAATACAGTACAAGTAAAATATCTAGACACAACTACTGAAAATCAATTGTTTTTCAACAAGATAATGACTCCAAGCACATCTGGAGGTTATGTATGTACTGTATTATGGCGTGAACAGGGAGAGAGATGGAGTGCTGTGACAGATGACCCACAATCCCCTGACCTAAATGCTATAGAGCTGGTTTGAGGTGAATTGGATAGAAGAGTAAGTAAGTAGCCAACATGGGCCCAGAACTTGTGACAATTCCTTCAGGACTGTTGGAGAAGCGTTCCAGGTGGCTACATGCAGAAGCTGGTTGGAAGAATGCTGAGAGTCTGCGAAGCTGTCATTGAAGAAAAGGGGGGTTTTGTTGAAGAGTCTAAAATTTGAGAAAATTTTTAAACACTTCTCTGGGTTGTTGCAGTATGTCATATGTATTACTTCATTGCCTTCGGGCCTTTCACTATAAAATGATTAATACTCTGTCCACACTTTTGACTGGTGCTGTATAAAACATATATTTACAATGTGTGAGAACGAAATTATTATCACAGTATTCAGCTCAAGAATAATTTAAATCTAGAAAGCCCATTAGCAAATGCTTGTATTTTGGGTGTATTTTACAGACAAGGGTAAGGCAAAACATCATAATTTCATTCATCCAACTGCTTACTAAGCTCATGGTAATAGGGAAGGCCATACTGGTTGTAAAAGTGTAAACGTACCACATAGTGTTATTTGTTACATTTTGCATAGCCTTTTTATTTAGGTTATTACACGCTGACAGCTTGCATAATTCACATTTAAAAAACAATTTACTTTCGAATGGGCAGTTGCGCTGATAGCGTTTCTCGCGTTTCTTGCAGTTTCGCCGAATTTTAGTCTTTATTTTTTCAGCTGGGTATTTAAATTTGCACTTTTGTTAAACTATGTTTATGAGTACTAGGCAAATTTATTGCAGGGACTGGAATATATGCCTTCCAAAAGAATGATATGTTTGTTATAGTAGTTATGTTAATGTAACCGCGCATATTACATTTAAGAACTGGAAGCATAAAATCGTTGTACTCATGTACTCATACAATTAACAGCGATAGTCATATAGTCACCCGTTACTTGAATGCATATATTTAATGCATGGCTTGATTTTGTTTCAGTTAGCATGTCATCTGCCCACACTTTAGGTATAAAATTTATTTTGGATAAAACAAATCACAAACTAATCATCAACCATTTAGTCTAGGACCTTGTCTTCTGATACACATTTAACAAAGCAGTTGCGTTGTCACAGGTAAACTTTGCACGACGACTGCTCATCAGCGTATTTGCTTTTTAAAGTAAGAAATGATGCAGGAATCCTGTGAATGCATAGAAATCCAGACACTTAGATTCAAGCACTTTATTGCCATTGTTCACATATAATCTGGCTTCCACCACGCGATGGCATTGAAATAGCAACAATGGGGTGAAGAGTTGAACCGCTGAGGCCAGCTTTTCCTCATATTCCTTAACTATCAAAAGGGGGCGGTATTGCATGTTAATTCGCTTAATTTTTTAAAGTCTTTTTGCGATTACCGTTGTCTTCATTTCCAGGTGCATAGATCGTATTATTGGTTTTGCACTATATTTACATATTGTACCTATCCATTCCATGGATAGCTACAGTACATCCATATATATATATATATATATATATAGAGAGAGAGAGAGAGAGAGAGAGAGAGAGAGACAGAGAGTTTCTAGCTGTCGAGGAGGTCAGGGGTTAGGGCAAGTTTGCTAGGGGCATGACTTTTATTTCTGTTTTTGAAGGAAGATTGGCATCGGGGCTAAAATACTCGCTCATGCACACATATATATATTCATTTTAAAATATATTTTTCCTACCTACGTGCTATGCTGTATTTTGTTATCTTGTGTCTGTCTGCAGCAAACTCGCAATAAGCATATCATTGTGCTCAGTACTTGTACCAGTACAAATGACAATAAACCTGTTAAATCCTTTTGTTTTGACTAATTACTAATCCAGACAACTAAAAAAGCTGTATGCAAATGAAATGTGCTGCATCCCAAACATGGTATGACATAAAAAGCAATATTGCAAATATTTACTAATCACATTTGAAAGGTGAAAATATTACTCTGTGGGATTTGAACCAGCAACATTTTGGACTGTCACACATTTCTGAGCAATGGAGCTAATTTATTAATATTAAACATATCCTACATACATATATACATAAGGTTTGGACAATTAACCTACATAAAATACATGAAAAGACAGTGGATTCTCCTCTACACAAGTGGCATTCACAAGCATAATTTTATATCAATAGATACTGATAGTCAATCCTATTTTTGTTTTTAAACTTATTAACTTATTCAATTAATTTTTTTATATAGCGCCGTTCACAACAGAGCTGGATGTGTTGTGATAAATTAAATATCATTAGAGAGAGTAATACAGAACTTATCAATGTTTCCACGAACTTGTATCTTCTCGCAGGACCATCTTGCAACTACAGGTGACTTTCCTCATTTGCAGCGGTACTTCCCGCAGACGTGTCTTCTGTTTTTGTGGTGAGAGGTGGACTGCAGCCAAATCATAGTCTCAAATTTCAGGGGCCTCCTATAGGCTCGCTCCGTGACGCCGTTTTCTGACAGGCCGCTCCCCGCATCTTGGAAAGGGGGCCCGCGTACAAAAGTACGGCGAACTCCTGCAAGCAATTACAAATTCATGTAAAACACTGGAGAAAGAAAAGCTGCCCCGTGTTGCAAAAGGAAACCGGTCAACACCCAAAGATTTATTGTTTCCACTGGAAAGTTGACATTGTACGAAGAAAGTATCTGACGGAAACAGATATTACTAAGAATGCAGTATTTTTTATGGAAAAGTAATATTTTTTAACATCGCTAAATCTTCACATCTGTCTCTTTCACAAAGCGGGTTGTGGCAGAAACGTACCAAAGGGAATAAATGGTAAGTTATTTAAAATGTTTAACGTTGCTTTAAAAATGTTATATTATGTTGGACATTCTATCAAATATACCCCTCTAAGTAATGAGATTAAAAAGATCTTTAGATCTTCCAAAAATCAACAAATGGTATGCGCGTGCAAACTGTTTTTGAAAGTTTCTTAGTTTTTATCAAGTAAATGAATATTAAATATCGATACATATAATTCAAAGTATTGGATGTTTCTTTAAGAGAAACAAGAAGTGAATTTACAGCTTAGTGTGCAATCAAATGGTATCATTTAAGCCCTCGGCTGTTTGACACTGTAGTCCTGAGTTCATCACACAGGTGATAAAGTACATGCGGTTAAAGGATGGTATGAAATGAAGGTGATCTGTTGTGTCTTATGAATAGTTGTACCATAAGGCGTGCGGTAGTTAGTACTGTGTCCTGGGAATTTTGAGTCCTGTTTCCACACTGTATGTATGGAGTTTCCCTGATTTCCCCATATTATGTGAGTTTTATGCGGTCCAAAATCAGGTAGTTGGGCTGTTTGGTATCTGAACTGCCCGTACAGTGTGACTGTATTTCTCATCTTGAATATATTTAAATATATTTTCTTATAGGTAGATACCTTTATTTAGGGTGAATATTAAAAAGCATTGTAAATTTGAGTTTCGTTAGGCAAATTGTCGCATCGTTTGTATCTTAAAACATGTTTCCATGGCTTATTGCGGACAAAAAGGGTAAATATGCGTCAGTACATTTTGTTTAGTGTATATGTATATGCATTTTATTTATATAATCCTTGCAGACAAGGAAGGATTGTAAATAAACAACATTAAGTTGAATTAACTGAGTAGAATGTTATATCTGAAGATTTATATGAAGTGTATAATTTTATATACGTTTACAATCAAGGTAAATTGGCCAGGTTTGAAACATTGTTCTCAAGTTAAAACTAAAATCCGAGCAATAATTGAAGCACATAAAGTTCAAAGAAGTCTTGATCTCCGTAATGTTACGAGTTATATTTGAAATCATAAGGCAGCCAATGGGCTTCCTGAAGCTATGGCTGTGAATTAATCGCTTGTTCATGAGAAGGAGAACTTGAATAGGGCTCCCAAGAATAAGTTAAATCGAGAGCGCTGTATTGTAAAAGTCATAGTTTTAATCTGAGAATGAATGTTTCCTGTTAAAGGCCCCTTAGTGATCCCGTCCTTCTGTCTATCAAAGACACTCTTTCTGAAGCCAAATGGTGGAGTTATCACAGCTGCAGCTGTGTCACTTAGTTGTGGATCTGAGGGAGAAGGGTCAAAGCATGTTAAGAATTCTTGTTTTGAGTGTAGAAGCGTCACAAAACTTTAATTTGTTAAAATTAATTTATATATTACAACATTTTATTTTTGCCCAATTTTGCATGCTTTGTGTTTAATGTTTCCTCAAAGTACTGCACACCCCTAAGTCCAAGGCGCATGCTTAATCATGCTTAGCATTGCTTAAAAATGGGACTCTGTTGGACTTCCTGGGTAGGACATCATATTCCCTCTATATTTATGTCAAAGCATTCATACTGTGTTACTCTGTATTACATATCCCAAATTATTATCGACTCTGGAAGATTAAAAAAGAAAGAAAATTGACAGTAGCTTTGAATACCTTCCTGTGAAAACAGCATAAGGTGTTATTTAAAACTGAGATTCTTCGTGTGCCTTTTGGGCATTAAGGCATCTACTTTTCCTTACGTTCTTTGTTTCAGAGCAGATTCTTTGAGTTCAGACTCCCATTGTTCATTTTTGAAAATCTGTATGAATCAGTTGCCTTTCCTGCATGTTAGAGCAAAGGAAATGCCGTCTCATGCTCTTTCAGGTGTCACTGCACCATTTCCTTAGGGTTTCCTTTTTTTCTAATCGGCATCCTGTTCCCACAATTCATATTGATGTATCTAAATATATAAACATCTCCCTACATGTGATGATTGTAAAACCTTACAGTTATATTTGATGAGTGTACAATTGGGGTGAGTATTGTGAAAATGGGACACCTGGTAAAGTGGGACAATTAAACTTTGCAATTAATATATGTGTTTAGTAATACTTTGTTTTCTCTTCTATGTAGTGTTCAAGAGGCATTGATGTATTTAGAATGGTATCAAGTTGGGAAGAAAGTGTCCCATTTTAACAATACTTGCCCTAATATGGGAAACAGTTTTGTGTGATGAGAGGAGCGACATTGCCGAAGATTCCTGCCAAAGGCAACAGTGTAGCTCTTGAGATAAAGGTGATAGGAACATCCCTTCAGGCCTCGGTGAAGTAGAAGGGCCCAGGGGCTATGGTATCTGCTGTATGACACACCTTTCTGAAGAACAGAGGGTGCTGTCAGGAAAGGTCTATACAATTCTCGTGCAAGCCCATGCATGTTGGACGGGCTTATCCAAGAAGAGAATTTGGCAAGGAACTAAAACAGTCATCATCTATGAGGAAGGAGTCCAGAGAGGAATCTACATTGTGTTGCTTTTTTAAAGCTGCGAAACAAGAATTAGAATAGAGAACCTTTGGCTGTGCTTCATTTTCCAATTCTTTGTGAAGCATTTGTTCATTAACCTACAGTGCGATGCAGGCTGAGGAGGGATGTTAGTTTTTAGTCAAGAAAAAATAAAGCACTGTGTTTTATGTCTGCCTGTATGTAACCAGCTCCCTCTTTGTTTTGGTCCCACAGCTGTGCTTACGGAACACTGGCGACTGCTTTCGGGAGCAGATGCAGTACATGATGAGGTCACTGCAGGACCTAAAGCAAGTGCGCAGTGGGTGTGCGCCAGCCAACCACTCCTTTGCAGTGTCACATTCCTGCCAGCGGGGGATATTGCAGTGGGAGCAACCGACAAGCCACCGAATCTCAGATGCCAGTGATGCCAGTGCTTACGATTCTGCCTGCTGTCTGGCTGGTCCCCAGGAGGAGAGGGAGGAGAGGGGCAGCCGGCTGGTGCTGATTTCCCGCAGCAGTGAAAGGAGCCTGGACGTTGATTCAGGGTATTCTGAGGCATCTTGGCAGGATGATGGGGTGGTGTTACGCCGGTGCCGAAACCTTCGAACCAACAGGGCCGCCAGCAGTCGTGCGCGGCCCAAATCCACCTCAGATGCCTGTCTGGAGCGCTGGACATCCTTTGAGGCCAGTGACCCTGCAGACTGGACAACATCTCTTCTGACCCGTGGTCGTAACCGGCAGCCTCTAGTACTAGGGGACAACAGTTTTGCTGACCTCATAGAGAACTGGATGGACCTACCAGATTGCCCTGACCCAGCAGATCTGAAGCCCAAGCTTGGGCAAAGGCTTGGCAAAGACCTCCTGGTCAACATGCGGCGGAAATTAGCTGGAGTGTCAAAAAACTTTGAGAGTCGGGGGAGATTGGCAAATTCAACTCGGCTCAGCAGATCTGCTGCAGCACCGAAACGTCTCTCTTGTCCTGTTGGTTTCCAGGCACAAGTTCCTTTCTTTCACCAGTCCCACACAGGCCTAAATGAGACAGGAAGGGACTTTCACCAATTCACCGCTCTCATGAAGACTGGTAGTCGACAGCCAATCATATGCAATGACATAATTGGGTACATCTAACCGGTCACTACAGCTAATTATTTATGTCTTTTCCATTAAAACACTGCTTCAGAAAATACTCTATTTTTGTATCCTGTATATTTGTCAATAATTTTATGTTAAAATAAAATATTATGTAATGATAAAAGTGTTTCTTGGGTGACAGTTGCATCATTATTTTAAGAGAAACTTAATCCGAAAACATATTTTCACTCTTAATATTTAGTTAAAAAGTGCTCACTGTTGAAGCTCAAAAGACAGTCAAGAAACTCATAATTGTTATAGCGTAATATTATGAAAACAGTAGTTGTACAATTATTGTTCAAGCAACCCCACATTACATTTGTAAGAATGGTGCATATTCTTTCTACACAAGGAACCTTTGAACTGGATGAAATTTTTATGCTAAATACCAAAATTACAAAACATATTTATTTGTCAAAACCAAACTGACAGGTAAGGACATGACTTTCATGTCAAGTTCCCATAATAAATTAAAAAATTACCATATTTTGCCCTTTTGTGTTAAGCCAGACACACATGCTACTTTCTTTAAACATGTTATTCCCAGGTGTTAGAAGCCAACAAGGGCTGTTTCAGTTACCTTTAATCTAAATGGTTAGTTGATCTTCCTGTCTGTAACTGCCAGTAAAGTGCGTCTGTGAGACACGTCAACAAAAGGCAAAGGCAAAAGGCTCCATTACACATTCAGATCTACCTATCCATTGGTCTTTTCCATTTGCTGGGTAGCACAAATCCCTCTGACCTTTTTCATCAGTGCCATTTGAGTTGATCAGCACAAAAAGCAAAAAAAATAAATAAACACGAGAATATGTCAAACAGGGTGGAACCCCCACAGGAGGCTACAGGAAAATCATAATATACCACACAGGAAAATGTATCTGATACATGGCCAAAGAGAAGTGAAAAGTTTGTTAGGTCGTACAAAAACCTAAATAAATATAAATAATAACTAAAATTCACAGTTACTGAAAATATCTTCCTACTCATATGACACATAAAAGATAGAAAATGTAAAATATAAAAGTCAGAAGAATCATAAAAATATATTGATCTTACATATTGGCAAAAAATCCATGTGAATGTTCTACAGGTGACAGTAATCTCTTTGTTGCAGCATTTGCAGTAAGTGTGAGAATCACGGCTCTAATAACCACCAGCTGGTAACACAAGAACATAGACCTGGAAAAATTAAGGCTGATAAAGGAGATAGAGAGTAGTTCTTTTGCAGAAGAAATCTAATCTGAACAGTTTTGGTTAAATATCTAGCACTCAGGAAACAGTAAGTTTAATTTGTGATTAATTTTTTCGGGGAGTTCAGCTCTGTCCTGAGCAGCAAGGCAGTCAGTAATATAACAAAGAAACAAAAAGCTTTATGGTCATCTTGTTTTGGTGAGTGTGAAAAGAAGCTGGGTGAACTGATTCGAGAGGGAGACTTGTGAACAAAAACCTTCCCCTCCACTTCCTGGCTTGTTCATGGGGTGAGAATGATTCTTCTGTATCACAGTATCAGGAGTCATCGTGCTGAATATTTATCAGAAATGATAACGTTAAGTTGTATGGATGTTGGGCCACATAACAAGAAAAACAATGGAACCCATTCTTTTTAAATTAGTCATTATCTTTATTTGATTTTCATCGCACCTTAGTCAGCTGTAAAATGTTATATCTGTTTTGAGTGTATAGCTGTAATGTTATATCTCTTGAGAAATAGATATCATAAAATTCAAAATTTTAAGTGGCTAGATGTATTTTTTATACAGTGACATATTTAATTTGACATACTTCTCAAGAATTTAAAATTGAAATCATGAATTTCTATATGTATACAATAAAACATTGATCTTGATTGGATGTTTATGGACAAAAAAATATTTTCAGAATTTTTATCTAATATCAACCACAAACATTCTTCAAAAATCAAAGTCTATAACGTACGATCAATCATGATAAACCATTCATGCATTGTGACTTTAATTAAAATGTATTAAAATTTCACATCTTTTAATTCTCAATTTCCAGTTATGACTTGTTAAAGAACAGTTGCAGGTATAGGCAAAATGTTTACTCAGAATCCTAAGTCACTGCTAATTACTGGAAAATCACCAGATTTCTGCTGGAATTCCCTTCACACTAGGTTACTTCTTTTAAATCCATAGTTGGTCCAGGTAGTGCAGTGGTCCTCAGACGACAGTCCGGCTGGGCACATCATCTGAATTGGTACCTGATGGGAGGAACTGTCTCGCAGTCTTCATCCTCAGCAAAAATGGCAAAAAACTCCAAGAAGCGCTGATGGTGGGGGATCTTCGTGTTGGTGATGGACTCCACCACTTCAGATACCCTATTTACACACACACACACACACACACACACACACACACACACACACACACACACATACGTAGAAACAGAACAAGCATGGTTTTTAAGGGTATTACAATCGAGCTGCTTTATATATGTATTCCCAATACAATATGCAAATGAAACACAGTGACCCCAGAAGAAAATTTTGATGGGATTGGCCTTCAGGGACCAGTTATGTTTATGGTGGTGGCCGTGCCACACCCTGTCACTTAGAAAAGGAAATAATACATATTTAATTTTTATTATTTGTGGTGGCAACAGGCAAGTATTTACTAGTGGTGACCATGAGGACATGAATATTATATGTAAAATTTACTTAGCGTATGCAAAACAATTAAGACTAGATGATTCTTTTATGCTGGTTTTAAATGACAGTATTGCAGTATTATCCTGATTCTAGCTTCAGTGAATCTCTGTACGTTACATTTGTTTGTGTTTGAAAAGCACACGTCAACACAGGAAGTGGCAGCTGGAAAAAGCATTTTTAAAACAGAGCGCAGTGCATGCCAGCTCCTCAAGGTCTCGATATCCTGCGAGGTGGAGATGAGCACACAGCCAGGGAGGAAACATACAAATGCAACTGAACTACAGTTAAGACTGGACGGGCAACCTGGGCATTCAGAAATGGGACATAGGTACTTCTGT
>JAODKC010000107.1:26665079-26683601 GCA_026777985.1 Mormyrops attenuatus
CCCCCCCCCCCCCCCCCCCCCCCCCCCCCCCCCCCCCCCCCCCCCCCCCCCCCCCCCGCGGCAGGATGTTTTCATAACCTAGCGCAAACTCGCTTGTGTCTCCCCCAGAGCTTCACCACATGTCTGTCGGGGCATGTTTCCTGCTTGGGAAAATGGCCTTGCGATGTGGAAGGGTGGAGGGAAACGCCGAAGAGGTTTATCCATCTAGGTGTCTGAGGTATTAACACATAATGGGCCTTGTCCAGCCATTGTTGGGAATCTGGGTGGTGTCTGACGGGATGCTGGGCCCACGCTGGGTCATGGCAGAATTTTACAGACCGGGTTCCTGTAAGTGTTTGTCACACATTTGCATTTCATTACTTCCATGGTGTTTTCCACCTGCTGCTATCATTAATATACCCAGTAGCTGATCACTTATTTTGACAAGCACTCTGGAACACAACGAAAGAGCCAAAGTAAATGAGGGAGAGTATAAAATAATATATCCAGTTAAGGGATATAAATTTTAGCACAAGATCTGATTTTAGTTCTAACGCCTGTCAGCAGCAACATTCAGTGCTAACAGTCAACTTCACAGTTACAGTATGGTGCATGTCTTACCAGCATGTCAACCCCCCGAGCTCTGCCTATATGTGCTGTCTGGCACTACAAGGTGTCCGTGTGAATGGTTGCAGAGTGGTGGTGCTTTCCTAGTGAATTCTGTCCTCCCCATATCAAGGACATCCCACAGTGCACAAAGAGACAGGCAAGACAACTGTGCTATGATGCCTTTGAGCTCCCCCACTTGTTGGAACTGATAATAATAATAAGCAGAATGGCCAGAGGGGAGGGAAACCCCCCTTTGTTCAAAGCCGATGAATGAAATACTCTGGGATCCCCACCCGCCCTCTGAAACTCAACCTTACCAATAAATCCTAGAAAAAACAAACAGACTCCTAAAGTACCTGGAAAAACAGTAGGTCGCTTGGGATGCTATAATTGATATGTGAACATTTAAGTGGGTAATTTACGACACGACTGAAAACAGTGTGAAATGTCTCAGGGGCCAAGGACTCAGAATTCGGGTAGCAGAAAGCAAGTAAAACAGTATGCATTGTGCAATAAACATTCCTCATTTTCGCTGAATGCTATTTGGGAGTGTAGTGAGATCATTTCTGTTTACTTAATGCAGCAGGATGACATACGCCTCTGCACCATGGGTTTAATTACTTTTTTATTTTGCTTTTATTTTATATGAAGCATTAGCCTGAAATAAACAGCAAAGTACCTTGCATTTTTCATTTTGGCCCTTTGGCCATGATTGAGTTGACAGCCCCAGTGCAACACTGACCTACACCAATCTTTCTGGAACAACAACACCCACACAAACAGGAACAACTTTGCAGCTGGAAGGACATGGCATTGACGATTAAGACCTATGCTTATGACTGAAGGTCATTTTGATTCTCACAAAACCTGGACTTTACAGGTTTATTCAAGGAACACAACACTAAATATAACCCTATTAAGTAAGCCTAATTTTAAACTTGTACAGTATATTGGTATAGTGATCTTGCCAATAAACTGACAGTAGTGTTTAATAATTATGCACTAAGCCCTCTAACATCTGTTAACCCCACCACCATATACATCACAAATAACCTATATAGTCTCTGAGGACATATATATTTCAACAAGGGTATCAGATACACAATAAATCATACTATAATCTCAGGGATTTAGAGCTCACAGACTATATAGTCAAGTATGGAAGCACAACAGTTGTCAGCTGGGTAATATCAGCTCTTTAGATCTGCCTGCTATGGATAACATACCTTTTTTCCAGCCTTTCTTGGTTCTGGCAGTAGTTGCTGAACAACTTGGCACTCTTATAGAACAGATCAGTTATTTCCAAGTTGTAGTTTTGCTGTAAGAGGAAAAAAGTGTGCTATATTGTAAATTCTGTACTCCAAAATGTGTACCCCTTTGTTGATATTAAACAAATGTCTTTGTTTGCCAAACCTTGAACATTTTTTCATGGCATAAGCATTAAGTCAGTGTATGCAGTGTTCTACTTTAATGACATATCATTGTTTTGGCAGTAACCCATCCATCCATCCATCCATCCATGCATCCATTTTCTTCTGCTCATCTGGGTCCAGGACACAGAGGCAAAAATGGAAGAATGGATGGGTTACTGCTAAAACAACGTACCATCATTAAAGATTCTTAATAGCAGCATCCCGAACATACTTATTACCAGGCAAGAAAAACAAAGTAAACGAGAGATAACTGTTATAGGAAAATCATAGGGCATATAAACAGCATCTATATTGCCTATGAGCACTTTTGGAGTACACTGAAATTGTTTAAAAATGTCTGACCACGAGTAAATAATAAAAGTCAATATGTTACAATGAAGAAATCCTAAGAAGCACTCTGTGTTGTTTCATCAAAAGCCAACCTAGTCTATTGCATGATTACAAATGTATCAGCAGCTACGTAAAGCAAACATAGTAATGCAAGAAGCATCCCGATATGTCTAGAAATACATTATGCCTTTGTTATAAAGCAGCAGTACACAAACAGCGTTTGCTATTGTAAGTGTCAGGAAAATTGCAAATGGAAATATCTACAGCTGTATTTATAAACGCAGAGTGGAAAAGGTTCAGCTTAAAGGAAGTAACGTGCGTACACACAAACTATAGCCAGTTAAGGATTTCTGTTAAAAAACACAAAGTACTTCCTGTTGTACAGATGTTACACTTGCTTTATGGGCACTTGTAACATTTGTTATAGGAATACACAGTGAGAAATGCAAGTAAAGTATTATCAACTTACATTCAATCCGTTTACTGCTAATAATTTATCCCCCTTCTACATAAAGTATCTCTGCCTGTACTGTACCTTTAGTATATTCCATTCACAACCCCTTCTCCTACCTGTAATCCAAGGCAAACCCACATATTCATTATCCACATTTGGAGCCTGGATTTCCTAAAGCCAGCAAATACAGCCTCCACAGAAACATCTATGTGCAACTGTTTAATCAAGCCACTAGGATGTAAGCTGTAGTTTATTCCTATTGTTCTGAAGATGGGGGATTGGGTTCTTCTAACAAACTCCCATTTGTACCTAGCGATCAAAACTGCAGGTTTCATAGCATTTTTGGCTTTATAGGTACCCTGCTGGCATCATGGGAAAGCTGGGCGATTAACGTGTTTAGTCTTGGCAGATCAGGATACATTTTAGTAATGGGACACACATGTGGCACATTCTTGAACAGTAAGCATTCTGCTGTACTGGAAAGAGTGTGGTATTAATTATTGGTTTAACTCACAGTCATTATGAGAAAGTAAGGCAACAGCAGAGTGACACAGACACACATGAACCGAGGCAATTTATACATTTATGCTGCTTGGAGGATATAAGCACATGTTATGTGAAGGGGTTGTTCTTTGTGCCTCTAACTAAAGGGACATGATGTTTGTGTGCACATCTGCCCTAATGATCTGTGAGAGAAGGGTTCACACAGGACTCATCCTTCACCTCATCCTTCCTTGACTGGTTAGTGCACCCCCTTCCCACGTGGGCAAGTTTATATACAAAGCCCTGTTTGGAAGCTCTTGGATTTCTCTTTAAAAAGATTATAATCCATAATTTGCTCAGTGCACTCACCTCTCCTTGTACATCTGTTTAGATGTGTGTCCTGACATGCAAGGCTGGGGGGGTGGGGGGGTTCTTACCTTGATGTAGGCTATGAGCTCTTTCAAGGTCATCTCCTCCTGGTCCTCATGTCTGCCCTGGACAGGGAAATTATCCCACTGGGAGTGCTCTTTTCCAGCAACCTACGCAGACACACACGTTTGAGTGAGAGAGCGCAGGCCTACATCTCTCTCCTACACATACAAACAAATGTTTGTTTACCTACCATTATGGGGGATTGGCATTAACTTTCACTTCCTTTCAATACACAATTCTTAACTTTGTTATACTAGAAGTATTAACTACAATGAAATTTGATGCAGTGGGGGGAGTTTTTATTGTCTGCCTGTCAACCAGGAATCACTCCACAGTCCTTACCCAGAGTCCAAGGTAAAGGAAACTGAAAGCTCACAGGTCATCTAAAAATGAAGCAATTCCTTCACTGATCTTATTACAAAAGAAAACGTAAACCATTTCAACCATTTTAAAAGGGGTGAATGTTTAGTTTTGCCATCATTTTTACTACATTACCAAAAAAAGGTTATTGTTCATGGCATCTTTCCAATGTTTTCGTCTAAAGGACAAGCGCCTGCTGGTGATTAATTAAATTCCCATAGAGACCGAGAGAAAATATGGTCTTTGAAAGATAAAAGAGTAGTCGTAACAAATGCCTGTGCTGCCTTGTACATCTACTTCAGTTTGAGTCCAAACAGAACCTCTGTATGTCTTCTATATCTGAACAGCACAGGAAATGAATAGAAATGAATAGAGACATCATATATGATCCATCGTAATGCACTTGAAGACATTTTTAAAAGCTTTCAGACTCTCTGTGCAAGTATATTTTCTGAGATTATTTCAACTCATCATCAGTGCGTAAATAGTTTGCTGCATAACTAAAAAAATATTATTTAAAGAGTGCTGAAGAGTTCAGTTTGCCTTTGACGTCACACTTTCATAATACGCTATATTATATCGCATGCTATATTTTTAATATTATAGTCATTAAATTCCATGCCAATGACCAGAAAGCCAACTTGGGATGATCGATGCATTGTTGACCCACAAGTGACAACTAAACAAAAGATCTGTCATTGTTTATTCCGAAGTGTATGTTAAGTTGACTGATGTAAATCAGCTGGAAAGATTTTTCACTTATCGGTGGAAACAAGACAAGATAGAGTTCACAAGGGGATATGTCAAGGTAACTTTTATGCATGCAGCAAATGTACCCTGCAAAATACCACAAAGGAAAACAGATACATAAAACCATATCTGCGAAAGCAGTGGAGGCTTAAGTTAAACCTCTGCAAACATTACTTATCCTGTTACCACAGTGAATGACCAAAGACATGCAAAAATAACATCACACTCCTGTTTGCTGTTAATATAATCTGCCCTCTTTTCCACTGGACTAAACCTTGGAAAATGTCAAAAGAATCCATTGTTTGTCTGATTTTTTTCTTGGTAATTAACCATATACATTTTGGGCTATACCAACACTATTTTTTTTTTTTATAGAAATTAGCTTCAGTCATATCTTGGCTCAAACATAAGTAATAAGTCATGCAGAACTCCAGGTCTTACTGATATATTTTTACTGACCATATAAGGTCATAATAGATTTCAGCAGTGATGGATGAGCCTAAATAAACTCACTATTATGTTGCAGTTGTGGTATGAGCGTCGGTTAAGGATTTGATTATATTTTTTGCAGTGGATGCTGAACTGGCTACAAGAAAAGTTTAAGAGAAGAATACATTATAGCACAACAGAGCAAATTCAATATATTCCATTGAAAACCTTCTTGAAAAGATATATATATATACACATATATATTAATTCTCTATTTACTAAAAGCAGCCTTTAAATCTTGGGTTTTACCATCTCATCTCTGCTTGCTGGGAATTTACAGGACGTAAATAAAGATCCGGCATAGGGTACAACAGGCTACATTTAATCTCTCTGTCTCTTGTTATAAGGAGACGCCTGCAAGACGACTTGTGTTACTGACGCATGGCAGCACAATGCAGCAGGATGAGAGACAACATAACAGCCTCCAAGCCACCAATCACATGCAGCCATAGTAACACGCGATGCTGCCTGTGTTACAGCTATAAACAGATATAACGGTGCAAAAACCGAACACTGCATATGTATGCAATAGCAACTGATTGAAAAAAATAAAGGTATATCAACAAAATGCATATCTGCATTCATTTCTTAATCTAACACTACAGTGGATAGAAAATGTTCACACATCCCTGTTAAAATTGAATATTTGGGGTATTTGTGGCAAATCATATTTTTTCTAACAATTAGAAATACTATGCCAAAGAATTACAGTGTCTGTTACTGAAAACTCCACATAACAATGTCATTGGAGAATGGAATTTGTAGACTGATAATCTGTAAAAACCTAGTAAAATGTAGCAATATACATTAATTTCAGGCTTGCCTTCGAAGCATGTTGGGTGCAGAATGAAAAGACTGGAGAAGCAGACAGACTGTCTTCATTCCCTGAGTGCTTAAGATCTCACCCTTTAAACATGGAGGACAGCCAATTTTCCCAGCTGTCATCCTCATATGATGACATTCTGCATTTTCTTTTCACGTAATCTGTTAGTCTTGGGGCTAACATCACACAATCAGCGCAGATACTATGTAGCTAATTGCACACAGAAACACTGTACATACTTTATATCACACATTAACATGACAAGACACAATGTAACACCCTAAAGTACTATTTGGGAAGAAACTTCTTCAGGGATTGTGTAAGAATCACTCAAAGGAGCACGAACAAGCCGCTGGTCAAGGCCCCACTGTGCATATAACCCATGCTGCTGGTGCTTGGGAGATCCCATGTCTCCCTGACACTGTGTTGAATGATGAGTGCACTGGCCCTGTCCAGCTCCTTTTGCCAACACATTAGCTTCAATCATATCACAGCCTAAGACCCAAAGATAAATTTCTCCATTAGGCCTCAGATGGGCATTCTGTATCTTGTTTCAGAATGGAAGCCTCAAAGCCCAGCAATGTAGGATGATCTCATAGACAAAGTAGGAGATATTCCCCTTAACATGTAAATTTCACTATCACAGTGCAATTGGCCATTAACGCCTTATCCTTTACCTTTTCATGTCTTAAAACCTCCAGGAACAAAACTTCCTTTCACACGCACCTTTTCAAACAGATCAAATGAGCCATCAGGCCACTGTTTCAGAGCACATGCATCTAGCAAAACACTCCAGGACACACCATCAGGATTTATTCTGCCTCCGGGGCTGGTGAACCAGAGCCAGAAGTAACGGAGAATTCCCTCTTCACCGATAGGCGTGTTTACATACCAAGTAGCTAGAAATTATATGGAACTTCCAAAAGAAAAGCTGGGGGATATTTCATCTAACTAGAAGAAAGTCCCTGATGATAATGATGATGTCGAGGTCATACCTGTGCGAGTGTCTTTCTGTTATACTCTTTCATAAGTTTCCTATATGACAGAATAAAGTCAACAAGCACAATGTAAACTCACACTCACACTACACATAACCCTATTCCACAACTGTCAAACATTGCCACATGGAATAAGAGTAACAACTTAAGAACAAACCAGAAGGAATGATTAAATTACTTACTGACATATCTTAGGAAAGCCAATAAACCCTTGAAACAGAAGCCATTTGGTAGACAATGTAGCTTTCCACAGTAGGGGCCTGGGACCAGGCTGATCAAAGCCAAAGCACCTTAACTGCACATCTGCAGGGAATGTATGAAGCGGAGGCAGTCATGGGAAGGTGATTGTCTAGCCTGACCAACCAAAGGTCATCACAGATAACAGAACCATAGCAGACCAGAACACCAAGTTTACATGGCAGCACAAGTGGGCAGCCCATTTCAAAACGTCACGTATAGTCACGTCATTACTATGGCCCAGTATGACTAGACTGAAATGACATCATCGTCTTTTATGCACAATAGCCCATTCTCTGAGGCAGGAACTCATGTTCAGAGCACTGTTGTCAATAAACTCCCTTCCTCTACAGCATTAAAAAATGTTATTTGCACACAATAGGCCTTCTGCAGCATGCAAATTTATTATTGGCAGATTTTGACAACGGGTTAATTTTTAAACAACTGCACAAGGGGCTTGGAGGAACTTCAAAGCACTACATATTTTCATTTTCTGTGACTGGTACTTCACATAATTCAATTTATCTGCCCTATCCTGTTAGTAATACTATAGAAAACGTATTACTACTTACCAAAGAGGGTCATACAGCTTCTCTTTAGGTTAAAAAAAAATCTCTGTTAAAATAACTCTTAATCTCTGATAAAAGTCTGTTATTTCTCGTTCTTGAGGCCAGTGCCTCACAATGAAAGTGTTAAAGGACACCATTTAACCATTTATGTATTTTAAAATCTTTTTGAGGAGGTTTGTCCAGGAATGGCTCTTTGCTATAAAGGCATAAAACCAAATGAAGGAAACCAATAGGTGACTGCAAGGAGAAACAAGAAACAGATACAGACACTGACTGACTATGGATGGGGGAGGAGAGCTGGCAGTAATGAGAAGAGATTAAAAAAACAGGTAGAAATACAGATATAACTTTCAGTGAAAACTAAATAAATATATTCATTATTTATTTGAACAAACGGATTTTTGAAGTCATATTTTCCAACCATGCAGTTTCCAGCTGCTTATCCCAAGCACAGTGAGTCATTACAGTGCAAGTATTTTATTCATGTCAGACACCAGCAGCAGCACGGGTTAGCGACATTGACTGTATGCTAATTTGGACGTGCCAGCCCGGCGCACCCCAGAGCATGTTCCCTAGTAGTTTCAGTGCTGGCTGGTTACATTTATTTTGAGCTAGCTATGTAAATGAAAGAGCATTTTCTAATAGAAAGCACATTTTTTGTCTTGTGTTTTACCCATTCTGCATTGACATTGGTGTCAAAAGCCGGATAAAAGATTTACACCCAACTCACTGAAGAAATGCATGAAGAAGATGATGACTAACAAAACTGACAAGCTCTTAGGAGAAGCGATAAGGACACTGAACTTTGAAGAAAAAGAAAAGTCGAAGAAACGCCCACAGAAGATTCTGTCAGTGGAAAGCTGACTCGATAATGCAGCACTGAGAGAGTGTGGCTTCGGGAAGCCAGCAAGAATGACCTGGAATGAAAGTTGCCTTGATTGCACAGTGCTAAGAGGGCACCATGGCACCAGGCAGCCATTGAGGGAGATCTCGAGTGCGGGGACTGCAGCAGCGGAGATGTCTCAGGTGTTCCCCCTGAGCAGACAGCTGTCAGCAGCACTAGTGCTGGTTCGCATGCCAGCATACAACGGCGACGTACTATGGGAGCTCTTCAAGACACAGGTGGAGATGGCAACACAATACTACAGCAGGTCACCAGTAGAGTCTCACGCTATAGGGTAAGGCATTGATAGTCCTTCTCAATATTTGGGGTAAAGGCATGTGGTCACTTGGAGTTACTGCAGGCAGCCCAGCAGCAGTGACACTGGAAAAGCCACTGGCAAAGGCTGAACATGCCGAGGTGATACTCTACACTGATTTACACCGATGCAGTGCAGCTGAAGCTGAACATGCCGAGGTGATACTTTATCCTAATGTACACCCTTGCAGTGCAGCTGAACCAAAAAATGAGGGTGAAGAAGCAGTATGACTGGTGAGAAAGTTACTGTGAGACTTGCCACTACGGTGAAAGACAGGCCAGGTGGGGCAGCAAGAGACACTGTTCTGTGGCAAAGGAACTGTTTGAGTGTTCAGAAGCCGGCTGCATTTTAGAGTTCCTAGAGACAAACTTGGACATATTCGCAGTGCATGACAAAGACTGCTCACACACCGACCTACTGCAGCACCAGACTGGCATTAAAATTGCAGCCCCAATTCACCTGAGGCCCCACTGGCTGGCAGGCAGAGGAGCAGAGAGTCAAGGAGAGTCATCAAACTATCCAGCAGCCCCTGGGCAGCACCAGCTGTCCTAGTGAAGATGAAGACTGGCAGCTGGTGGTGCTGTATTGACTACTGCTGCCTGAATGCCATCACGAAAGCATTGGCAATTTCTCTTGACGCCATCACAGAGTCAGTGTGATTCAGCTCCCTGGACCTGTGCAGTGGCTAGTAGTAGGTTGCACTCACCCCAGAAACAGGAGGGAAGATGCTGTTCATCTTGGGACAGGGCCTGTTTGAGGCGATGCCATTCAGGCTATAAAATACTCCTGCCACTTTCGAGCAGCTGGTGGAGCAAGTGTTGACTGCCGTACTATGTAGCCACTGTGTAGTACATCTGGATGACCTGCTGGTCCATATACCTATTTTCAGTTGAGTTTTGGATGATCTCTGAGAGGTTTTCAGTGCCATCCATACAGCAGGTCTGAAGCTGAAATGCAGCATTCTCCTACAGCAGGTCAAGTTCTTGGGGCATATGATCGACACCAGTGGCACCATAACTGATCTTGACAAGATCACTGGAGTGCGCACCTGACAAAGACCACAATCAAGAGCATTGCTGCAGAGCTTCCTGAGGATGGCATCTTACCACTTCCTGGATTGTCAAGAGGTTTGCCAACATTGCTGCCCTACTCTACCATCTGACAGAAAAATGTTTCAGTCGTCCATAGAGTGTGATGGGACCGTCCAGCGACTACAGGAGGCCTTAACAGCTGCACCAGTACTGGCCATCCCTGATTCAGCACTGGCATTCATCGTGGATGCTGACACCAGTAACATGGCGCTTGGGGCAATATTCTCAAAGATAAGAGGTAAATAGTAGCCTACAATAGCCATTGCTTCTTGCTAAATAAAAGTAAATGAAATCGTAGTGCTGTATTGCGATTCTCACAATAACAATGATGTGTACCGTTGATGCAATTACAACAGATTATGATTAATTATCGTCATTTCGCCCACCACTACTTCTAGTGATTCTGTGTCTAGTTCATTCTTAGCAGTGTTTTCCTCAGAAGCATCTTCCCCATTAATCTCAGTTCAGTGCTAGCCATTTTGAGGTAGGTGTTTAAATAAAAGGGGCTTTTCTAATGGAAAGTGAGTTTTCATCATGTATTTTACTTATATCATATCTACTTGTTTGGCATCACAGAATATATACTACGGCTGGCAGAGTTAATGCATAATGAGTCATGATTTCATTTTGATACCTCAATGGGAGAATCCATCCATCCATCCATTCATCCATCCATTTTCTATACCCCCTTGTCCTGTGCGGGGTTATGGGGGCCTGCACCCCCATACTGGAGGCTAGGGGTGCAGCTTGTGGAATAATCTAGGATGGGGTACCAACCCATCACAGGGCACACACACACACACACACACACACACACACAGACAATCTGGTAACTCCAACTGACCTCAGCATGTTGCTGGACTGTGGAGGGAAGCTGGAATACCCGAAGAAAACCCCACGATGACACAGGGAGAACATGCAGACTCCACACATAGAGCCAAGGTGGACCCTGTTTCTAAGCAAATATGAGAGCTTCAGTCTTGATGTTGCACAATCCCAGAATTCACAGCTAAAATCCAAATATTCAGTTATTGACTCACAGGGAAGCTGACGTAGGGAAAAGTGAGGAAACATTGTTACTTGGTTTTTTTTCATTTTTAAAAACTGCAGACGGCTCAGAGGATTTGGTTTTAGATCCATTTGTTAAATAGGTTTTGGATTTTGTTAGATTTTTGTCCTAAATATGTGCCAGCAGTTTATGTTGATGTATATAAAATTAGAGCAAAATACATGTTTATGTGACAGCGGCTTTATTCGACTCATGCACCATTGATATAGACATTATTTATTTTATAAGAACATAAGAAATTTACAAATGAGAGGAGGCCATTCGGCCCATCAAGCCCGTTTGGGGCGAACTTAACTAATAGCTCAGAGTTGTTAAAATCTTATCTAGCTCTGATTTAAAGGAACCCAGGGTTTTAGCCCGCACTACTTGAACAGGAAGACTATTCCATACTCTAACTACACGCTGTGTGAAGAAGTGTTTCCTCAAATTCAGTTTAAAATGTTCTCCCGCTAATTTCCACTTATGGCCACGAGTTCTAGTATTTAAACTAATATTGAAATAGCCATTTGGCTGAACAGCATCCAGACCTGTTAGAATCTTATATACCTGGATCATGTCCCCCCTTAATCTCTTTTGCGCGAGGCTGAACAGACGATCCAATCTCCTAAAATTAATCTTTTTGAAGGGTGTTGCAACACGGCAAAGTGAGTGATTAATCATTTGGCAGCCCTGATTCATACACACAAATTCAGTGCAGAATCACTAAGAAATTACAATAAAACCACGTACTTGCATTCCTACAGGTCATCATGATTTCATTTTGTTCTGCACAACAGGGAAATGCCCAAAACCATAAGTTCAGGAATTTTCATCTATGATTTCTATCCTAGTTTCCGTTGATGACTACAGAAAAGTGAACAGATGTATTTCCCCCAGACATCGTGGAATTGTGATAAAAATGTATGCTGACGTACCTGCCTAAACGCAGGTCGCGAAGAGGTGATGTCATTGCAGCTTTGGCGCAGATGGAGCCTTTCAGATTAATAACTGCCTAAAAATAACCAGGCATCACTGCATCACTGGGAAAACCGTGTGCAGAAGCAGTGTGAACATGACAGGAAATGTACATGTAGCAGAGCTTTCTTCAGAAAGCACAGCAGCAGAACATGGGGAGTCACTGGCTAATGGGGAGTCACTGGCTGAAGGGGAGTCACTGGCTGATTGGGAGTCACTGGCCGATGGGGAGTCAATGACTCATGGGGAGTCAATGACTCATGGATAATGGCTAGCTCAGGGAGATTCTCTGGTTTCAGGCTTCAAGAACCATTTATGTAGGAGCTTGAATTAATAAAGACCTGCTCCATTTGAAGAGGGTGTGCTCAGCGAAACACTATAGAGGGTGAAGAAGGCTTGCTACATTAATTCCAGCAGAAAAATTCTCCTTAATCTCATACTATGTCAGGCCTGTATAACATTTTTATATCTATCCATGACTGTACAATATAGTATTTGAAAGAAGAAGGCTGTTCATGATCCCATAACAGGGGAAAGCTTTCAGTTATAGTGGTATGGAAAGGAACTCTGGTCCCCACTCTCTGAGTCCACTCTCTGTCCCCCCTCTGGTAAGTCGATGAAGGTCAGACTTCTGGCCTGGACACCATTTCCTGTTGTGTTCTAAAACCCAGGTGTGGCTGACAGTACTTTGTCCCTGTGGTCCTAGTTATGATTATTTCTGCTAAATAGAAGCATACTTTTACTATTCTGATGGAATCTCAAGCTGGAAGTTAACACAGAATCCACTTGAATAAATGAAACTAGATGCTGTCGGAACGACAAAAATGTATCCTCTGGACAACCCCATCATCCCTCCCCCATATAATCCTTAGTTCTCCCCCCCAACTGTCTACAATCTCTAGTGTCCACCTCCCCAAAAATATTTATTAAAAGCCCAAATTTATGTGACTTGTTTCAGTGTAATCAGGTTAATTAGATTTGGGTCTGTGGCTGTTCTTTCATGTGTCATGATTAAGTGACACTGCTTCAATTTCTGTGCAATTTGTCTCAAAATTAAACAAGTTCCAAACCTTATTCTTTACAAAGTGAAGTTCCAATGAAGTTTAAAAAAGATCTGATAAATACTTTTTAAGTTATGAGATAAGTGCCTGCGGCTACCCTTCTCTTTGATACTACTATGTGGTGCAATTTCATTTTGGTGTGATTTGTCTCAAAGTTTGACTGGTTCCAGATCTTCACCCACACAGTGTGTCTGCAAAGGTTGAAAAATGCCCAGAAAATAATCTTTCGAATTATCGTGCTGATGAGATCAAATGTCTGAGGCTGCCCTTCTCTTTGCTCCTGCTCCATGGTACTGCTTTAATTTTGGTGTGATCGATTGCAAAATTTGATAATTTTCCAGATCTTCCCACATACTATGTGTCTGCAAAGTTAAAAAAAGATCCGTCAAATAATTTTGGAGTTATTGCATTAATGAGATAAGTATTTGCCAGACCAGTCCCAAAACCATATGTATTACTTGTTTTACTTGCATTTTTCGGGTACTGTGTATAGTGCAGCAGAGGTGACACACTTGTACAACATTTAACATGCATGTGTTACATTGACATTTATTTAGCAGACACTTTTATTCAAGGTAACGTATGACTGAGAAAGGTTCAGCTTTAACTGGGAATAAGGGCCTTGCTCAAGAGCCCCACGTAAACTTGACAGTGTTTGTGGGATTTGAACCGCCGATCATCTGGCCACAGACACGAAGGCCTAACCTGCAGAGCCACATACTGCACTAAAGCTATTTTTTTTATATACGGAATCTCATTCAGTGACTAACATAACTTATCAGTTTAGGAGTGCAAAATCTTCAAACATTAGTTCAAATGAGTTACTGAGCAGCACAGAGTAGGGTGCAGTGCCAGCCAAAGAAACATCACACATTTATTACACTATAGTGTTTCCATTTAAAAATCTTCCCCTTTTTCTGTGCTTTAAGTTCCCTATTATCACTGCTGACTCACACTGTTTTTCAAAGAAACTTCCTATGTTTCATTACAGAATTACACTGTTTTTCTGGAAAAAACAAAACAAACCAGGATGGTGGACAAAAAAGGATGTATCATTAAGTACACTGTGTTAATCTGAAACGTACATATGGATTACATGTCAAAATGCATTCATGAGACAAAAGTAAAACAAACATGTATATGGAGAGTCCAAAATTAATTGTTACATCTCCCAGAATCAATAAGCCATAACAAGCATGAGATATCCTGCTCCATTTCTCTTAAATTTGTATGTTAAAGTAGAATTCCTTGTGGTTTCAGTCAAAAGGGTCTCATCCACCTCTCTAACTGCACAAACTTGTGCCGGTCCAAAATTGTCATGCTGAAATCACACACCTGACCTAAGGTAAGTATGCAGCTGATAAAAACCAGCCACAAGACTCGCAGTATAACACAACATGGGAGAAAGATGACCCCATCTGCTGCCCTACAGAGTTGCACCTAAAGATGTAATGAGACTGCAGGCGAGAGGAATCAACAGCACTGACCCTGGTGACTGCCCTTGTTCTCACTGCCCCCCTGGCCACTTGGCAGGCTATTTTAATAATGAGCTTGTTAGCATGTGGGAGCGAGTCTTTTGGCCCTTTGATGACGCTTTGTGGTGAGAGCACACACATTTGAGCAGTCCATCATCTCTAGGCCTTTAAACGAGAGCAAGACACTGACAAGAGGCACTATGAGCATAATTGTCTATAACTGGCTCTCTGAATAACCCACCTAAAAGACTGAAGGCAATTCACAACTATCGGATCCCTGAAAGATAAATATCAACCAATGATATTTTTAGCTGTCAGACATACACCTCTTCACTCTACTCTGATATTGTGATTGCTTAACAACGCCAAATGGGTTGTTATACCTGCCTTAACCTTGCCCTCTGGTTCAGATGTGAGAAGTGTCTCTCCCCCCTGGCCCTAACCCCCCCGACAGGATTCCCATTTACACTGCAGTCTAGACGAAATCCTCACACTTATCAAACTAATTGGCACCAGACTGCAAGGTTGCTTAATCAGAACATTTCCTTTGTGTCATCATATGTCCTCTTTTTCATCATTACAGACGCCTTCTCAAATCCACTTTCATGAAAGTGGGCATAAACAAATCAGGTATGTAGGAAACAGGCAAACCACTATATAAAATGCGAAGTACTGAACTACAGGGATAAGTATAATCTGGAGGAAAAACCCTCGCCTGATTGATTTGGCTCAATTATCATTTAGCTATGATAAGGGATTTTTGTATTTTCATACAAAAAGAAGACAAAATGTAAAAATATTAATGTTTTGGTGAAGAACAACTTTGAAGCATTGTGCTGTCACTAATAGAACAATTTTGAAGCTAAACAAAACAAATGCTGTTTTGAGAAGAAATGAAGAGAACTGCAACAAAGAGCAAAATGTGTGAATCTGTACCCAGCCGGATATTATAAATTCCTCACAAGCATCAGTTTTCTAGTAGCTTATTGGAAGGAATACATGCTTAAAATAAATATAAATGACACTTTCTTAATTAATCTGGAAATGAAAAATGGTTTTTAGTCTCTTATTATGCCTTAACTGATATTTTATATATCTTTTTCTGTTAAGGTAGACACAACCCATTAGCATCTGAAATTTACTTAAACATCACTTGTTTTTGAACTAACAGTTCAAACGGTTTTGTATAACAAATCTCAGTTTCAGCCTGACAACAGCCCCTAACCTAATTGTTTCAAAATATCACACCTGCATCTGGGCACAATGCACTTCTCCTATTGTTCAAAACAACAGGACTGCTCTGTTTTAAGACTGAGCTGGATTATGTGAAAGGTATGCAGAAAAGAGCAAAGTTCTTGTATGTTAGCAACTAATTTAAGAGCCTCTAATGTATGACATTTGATTCCAGGGGCTCCACTATAGATTTCGGGCCCCATGAAAGGATATCATATTGGGCTTCCAACCCAGACCAATCCAAATACAGTGGAAACCGTTTATAGTGATCATGTGTGTCTGGGTGAAACTGATCACTATAAGCGGATGATCATTATCACCATACTGTATATAAAATATAGCTTATTGTGGTTTCACTGCTGCATGTTGTTGGCTCATTTTTTTGGCAGTTTATCATAAGCTTTGATGAGTCTATATTTTTCATTGAGAGAAAACAACTTTCTTTTTCCCGTCATGTTTACTGTGCACGCAGCAGGTAGCTAGCCAGAAGCAGACAGGTTACCCCAAGGCAAAGTAGGGCTATCAAAGTGAAGTAAAGTAAGAAACAAGAAAAAAAGAACTACCATACTTATCTTTCCATATGTTGTCATGTATAAAAACCCCAGAATGAACACAGTAAGTGGATTACGTGATTACTATAAGCAAATTATTTAAACAGTATTTGTACAGGAATGATTCTGTCCCAAGCTTTTTGATTCATATAAGTGGTTGATCACTATATATATGTGTGTGTGTGTGTGTGTGTCTGTCTGTCTGTGTCTGTGTGTGTGTCTGTGTGTGTGTGGGGGGTAAATCTATAGGTATAGCAACATCTTGCAGGCCTCAGCAGATACAGTCCCAGCTGGCTGCTCATAAACACATAAGGCAGGTTTGGGATCACCGAGCCATAATAACTGAATTATGCCTATTAAGAAGCCTGCACTGGGAGCCGGGATCGCACCGCCTCCCCTGACATCCCAATGTGACGGCCTGTTGTTGGCAGAGGGGGAGCTTTTTACATTCACTGGATCGCATGCTCACCTAATCACTCCCACATGCTTCCCTAATTCAATACAGAGTACAGAGATGCTAATGGGCTGGAAATGAGATTTTACCATTTGGGATGTATAAAACAAAGAGAGTGCGACCCGTAAGCGTGATTCTTAACTGAATGGACTTAACACGGGAAATCCAAACTTAATGGCCCTGTGAAGCGAGTGTAAACTTGCATTGAAAATTGATGAAGTAATGTGCTGTTACCCTTGAAATAACTGCAAGACACAATAAACAATGATCGCACTTGGCTGGGACAGAGGTAAACATGACAATACAAAGGCACAGTAATTTAATTTTTGCTGTTGTAAATGTTCCAATTTATTGCTGATGAAAGACATCTTTTTTACATATACATCATGGATAGATGCTTCTCAGAAGCAGTTTGGGTTTCACAAGCAGAGAAGGCCCATTCTTTTAATTCTTTTAATAAGCCCACTAAGGAAAATGAAAAGTTTTCTTTTGGTGCAATTTCAGATAAAGATCAAACCAACAGAGGGCATTTCCTATTGGCCAGTGAGGCACTGGCAGGCTCAACCTAGCCAAACCACAGTGTATCATTTGGCCTTACTGCATTTGAAGAAAAAACACCACAGTAAGGGAATGCAGCCTCACTAATTTCAGTGTGTAGTGCCACATTTTTAGAAGCATTTTAACTTTGAGCACTTGCATATGTGTCGCTGACCGGTGGGTTTGTGAGATCATAAATATAGATTCTTCTGTGGCTTTTTCTATCTTAATGATAGGCTGGAAACCACCATGTGCTCCAGTCACATGGTAATTACAGTAAACTGAACACAGAGAGGAGTTTGTGGACTAGGAGTGAACCTAGTGTGGTGGGCTTGGGATGTGAGACAACGCCTCTCTTAGGAGGCCTCTGAAAGGACAGAAAATTTGATGCACTAACTTCAGCATCCTCTCTGTTAATTAACGAGCTGCATCATACACACCTTCACATACATGAAAATAAGGTAATGAAGTGTGAATTAGGTGTGAAAATGAGGCAATGAATCAACGGCTGCCTGACACAGTGAAAATTGCATAAGCGAAGATACTGTATCTTTTGAAATTGATCTATATATCTTTAAATAATACAAGTTTTCAATATTTTCAGCTAGATTTTAAATTGACTGGTGCCCCCATCTGCTTGTTCTCTTTAATGCTACATCACTTGCCAGGAAATTCCCATCTCAGTTAAAACAGCTGCCTAGGTGAGCGACTGCACTGGCCAGGTGAGGAGAACAAAGGCTTTGCAGGCAGCTCGGGCAAAATCACTGTTCCAGAATGAATAAATGAAAAAACAAAGAAAGAACAGTGAAGGAAAACACAAGTCCCAAATTGACATTAAGATAAACCATTAACTATAAAAACGAGATAAAGATGACATGGATCTTGACTTAATTAGCGACTGGGCTGATACCTGGCAGATGAAATTTAACATAGATAAATGTAAGGTAATCCA